>WNWK01012698.1:0-58477 GCA_009830355.1 Cherax destructor | reverse complement strand
AGAATTCTTCCCCCAAAAGCCATGCGTGTCGTGAAAAGACTAAAATGCCGGGAGAAAAGGGTAGTAACCCCATTCCTGTATATATTACAAAATTTGAGGAGAAACTTTTGTTTTTCCTTTTGGGCCACCCTGCCTCAGTGGGATACGGCCAGTTTGTTGAAAGAAGTATTGTGGTGTGTGCTCATTGGGTTCCTGTTTTTTGTTCATCAAAAGTTTTTACCCCCGTTTTTTATTTACGGGCAGTGGAAGGAAAATTTTTTTTTATAGGGCAACTTATTTACCTAAACTAATGTAAAAAATGTTCATCAATAAATTTGCTTAAAACTTTATATTAGCAGTCAACTTTTTCCCTTTCAGGGTCCATGCTGTAGTTCTACGGCTTTGAGTTCAGGGTCCAAACCGTAGTTCAACGTCATGAGCTCAGCTCACTCAGATAAGCTTTAAGCGGTAAATTTGGGCCGAGATATGAGAGAATACATCTATGTGGTGAGTGTGCACCACATAAAACAAATCCTGCAGCAAACAGTGCATAATGAGAGAAAAAAAACTGAAACCGTAATTTTCGATTAAAACAGCGAATTTGCAGTGTTTTTCGTATACTTTTTATAGTTGTATTTGCAATTTCTTGGTCTCATTTGATAGAATGGAAGATATATTACAGATATAGAGATGATTTTTATTGGTTTTATTACTGGAAATGGCTTGAAACTGAGCTCAAAGTAGCGGAAATGTTAAATTTTTGCCGATGTTCAAGAGTAAACAAATGACCTCAAACGTCTAATACGCGCCAGCTGGTGGGTCTAATATACATTCACAAATGTGGTGATATTATTTGTATAATTATTACAATATTGCATAACAGTAAATCTTCCATTTTTTGGTTTGAATAAAAATTCATTATGTGAATAAAAAATCAAAATGGAATTCATTTGTAAAGACTGAAAACGTAACTAATGAACAGAGGAAATGTTAGTTTAGTGCCAGGAATGCTTGCATTGTTTATTCTGCACCCTATTTTGAAACTGGAATATTTTGAACTTTGAGTTAAATTGGCTAAATTACCAATTTCCAATCACTTTATTTTGAAGTTGAAACAGTTGACTGGGCAATTTCTTGTGCTTTATCGAAGAATGGAAGTAATACTAGTGAAAAAGCTAAGAATTTGGTCGACTGGAATAATGTAATTGGCCTAAAATGGGAGTCAAAGTCGGCAAAATCGCTGATGTGTAAATATCGCTGACACATCAAAATTCGCGAGAGCATAATTTTGTCAATTTTCAATCAAATTTCGTACTTTTTGTTTTATTACCTTCAGAAAAAGATTCTCTACCATTTCATAAGAAAAAATAAGTTTTTTTTTTTTAAATTCTTGGACACTGGTGCACCCTCTGAAATTTGGCCTCTGGACAATGAAAGGGTTAAAGAGGATGGGTTGAATGGTTATCATATTTTCTGTTATATGTACTGACAATTCCTCAAAACTACCCAAAAAACACTCCGTGTCTTATACAACTATGTACTTGTGGTAGCAGTAGAGTACCTGTATGATAATATACACTAAAGGGTTTTTCCATAAAAACTACTCCTGAAATTAGGGTAGATCAAATATAAAGTGCATCATATATGACAGAAAATACAGCCATCATAGGGCCACACACTTCAAGTTTCAAGTCAATGTGGCCTGGCATTAAAATGATATCCAGGAAAATACAGGGTTAACATACAAGGTCAACTAATAGTAGTAACTAATATAAATAAGTACACAAGATATGATGTAGGGCATAATGAGAGTGTACTGTAGTTTGTTGGACTACGTATTAATAGATAAAAGACTTGAGTAGACTTCAGGATGTACATGTTTATAGAGGGGCCACAGATATATCAGATCACTTTTTAGTTGTAGCTACAGTGAGAGTAAAAGGTAGATGGATACAATGAAAATAGAAGCAGCAAGAGAGAGGTGAAGGTTTATAAACTAAAAGAAGAGGCAGTTAAGGTAAGATATAAACAACTATTGGAGGATAGATGGGCTAGTGAGAGTATAGGCAATGGGGTCAAAGATGTATGGGGTAGGTTTAAGAATGAAGTGTTAGTGTTCAGCAGAAGTTTGTGGTTACAGGAAAATGGGTGAGGGAGGGAAGAAGAGCAATTGGTGGAATGATGATGTAAAGAGAGTAGTAAGGGAGAAAAAGTTAGCATATAAGAGGTTTTTACAAAGTACAAGTGATGCAAAGAGGGAAGAGTATATGGAGAGAAAAAGAGAAGTTAAGAGAGTGGTGAAGCAATGTAAAAAGAGAGCAAATGAGAGAGTGGGTGAGATGTTATGAACAAATTTTGTTGAAAATAAGAAAGTTTTGGAGTGAGATTAATAAGTTGAGAAAGCCTAGGGAACGAATGGATTTGACAGTTAAAAATAGGAGAGGAGAGTTATTAAATGAAGAGTTAGAGGTATCAGGAAGATGGAGGGAATATTTTGAAGAACTGTTAAATGTTGATGAAGATAGGGAGGCTGTGATTTCGTGTATGGGGCAAGGAAGAATAACATCTTGTAGGAGTGAGGAAGAGCCAGTTGTGACTGTGGGGAATGTTCATGAGACAGTGGGTAGAATGAAAGAGGGATTGATGTGATAAAGATAGAAATGTTAAAAGCAGGTGGGGATATAGTTTTGGAGTAGTTGGTGCTTTTCTTTCTTTCAACACGTTGGCCGTTTCCCACCGAGGCAGGGTGGCCCAAAAGGAAAAACGAAAGTTTCTCCTTTTACATTTAGTAATATATACAGGAGAAGGGGTTACTAGCCCCTTGCTCCCGGCATTTTAGTCGCCTCTTACGACACGCATGCTTACGGAGGAAGAATTCTGTTCCACTTCCCCATGGAGATAAGAGGAAATAAAAACAAGAACTAGTAAGAAAATACGTAGAAGAAAACCCAGAGGGGTGTGTATATATATGCTTGTACATGAATGTGTAGTGTGACCTAAATGTAAATAGAAGTAGCAAGATGTACCTGAAATCTTGTATGTTTATGAGACAGAAAAAAGACCAGCAATCCTACCATCATGTAAAACAATTACCGCCTTTCGTTTTACACTCACTTGGCAGGACGGTAGTACCTCCCTGGGCGGTTGCTGTCTACCAACCTACTACCTAGGGTGGTTGGTGCTATTATTTAATAAATGTATGGAAGAGGGTAAGGTACCTAGGGATTGGAAGAGAGTGTGTATACTTCCTTTGTATAAAGGCAAAGGGAACAAATTATAGGGGAAGAAGTCGGTTGAGTCTCCATGGGGAAGTGGAACAGAATTCTTCCTCCGTCACCCATGCATGTCGTAAGAGGCAACTAAAATGCCGGGAGCAAGGGGCTAGTAACCCCTTCTCCTGTATACATTACTAAAGTTAAAAAGAGAAACTTTTGTTTTTGTTTTTGGGTCACCCTGCCTCGTTGGGATACAGCCGGTTTGTTGAAAGAAGAAGTCTGTTGAGTATACCTGTTAAAGTGCATGGTAGAGTTATTATTGAAAGAATTAAGAGTAAGACAGAGAGTAGGACAGCAGATGAACAAGGAGATTTTAGGAGAGGTAGGGGGTGTGTAGAAGAAAGTGTTTACAGTGAAACATATAGGTAAACAGTATTTAGATACGGGTAAAGAGGTTTTTGTGGCATTTATAGATTTGGAAAAGGCGTATGACATTGTGGAGAGGGGAGCAATGTGGCAGATGTATGGAATAGGAGGTAGGCTACTGAAAGCAGTGAAGAGTTTTTATGAGGATAGTGAGGCTCAGGTTAGAGTATGTAGGAGAGAGGGAGATTATTTCCCAGTGAAAGTAGGCCTTTGACAAGGATGTGTGATGTCACCATGGTTGTTCAATATATTTATAGATGGAGTTGTAAGAGAAGTGAATGCGCGGGTCTTGGCAAGAGGTGTGGGGTTAAAAGATAAAGAATCTAACACAAAGTGGGAGTTGTCACAGTTGCTCTTTGGTGATGACACTGTGCTTTTGGGAGATTCAGAAGAGAAGTTGCAGAGGTTGGAGGATAAGTTTAGTAGGGTATGTAAAAGAAGAAAATTGAAAGTGAATATTGGAAAGAGTAAGGTGATGATAACAAAAAAATAGGTGATGAAAGATTGGATATCAGATTGGAGGGAGAGAGTATGGAGGAGGTTAATGTATTCAGATATTTGGGAGTGGACTTGTCAGCAGATGGGTCTATGAAGAATGAGGTGAATCATAGAATTGATGAGGGGAAAAGAGTGAGTGGTGCACTTAGGAGTCTGTGGAGACAAAGAACTTTGTCTGTGGAAGCAAAGAGGGGAATGTATGAGAGTATAGTTATACCAATACTTTTATATGGGTGTGAAGCATGGGTGGTGAATGTTGCAACAAGGAGAAGGCTGGAGGCAGTGGAGATGTCATGTCTGAGGGCAATGTGTGGTGTGAATATAATGCAGAGAATTAGTAGTTTTGAAATTAGGAGGAGGTGTGGGATTACCAAAACTATTATCCAGAGGGCTGAGGAAGGGTTGTTGAGGTGGTTCGGACATGTAGAGAGGAGGGAACAAAATAGAATGACTTCGAGAGTGTATAAATCTGTAGTGGAGGGAGGGTGTAAAGGAGGTTTTGTGTGCGAGGGGATTGGACTTCCAGCAAGCATGCACGAGCGTATCTGATAGGAGTGAATGGAGACAAATGGTTTTTAGGACTTGATGTGCTGTTGGAGTGTGAGCAAGGTAACATTTATGAAGGGATTCAGGGAAACCGGCAGGCCGGACTTGAGTCCTGGAGATGGGAAGTACAGTGGCTGCACTCTGAAGGAGGGGTGTTAATGTTGCAGTTTTACAACTGTAGTGTAAGCACGCCTCTGGCAAGACAGTGATGGAGTGAAAGATGATGAAAGTTTTTCTTTTTTGGGCCACCCTGCCTTAGTGGTTAACAGCTGATGTGTAATAAAATAATAACAATAAATAACTAGTAACTAATTAGCCACAAAGATACTGAATATAAAATATAGGTATCTGGGAGTGATAACCAGATATCTTACCTGTTGTCGCATTGATGGGTTCCATCTACAGTAGTATTTATCCCAAAGGCAGAGATGACGCATAGAGGTGAGAGGGAAAAGGACATGATGGCGGGTTGCTGGGTTATACAATGGATTCTCAAAATCTGATTGATTACTGAGAATCAATGACCAAAGAGAGACTGTTTTAGTCTTCACCTCCTTTTCCATTCTTTCTCGTTCACTGACAAAACAAAAATAAACAGGTAGACAATTAGTAATCATTATGATTAAACAGGAACATTTCTACAGCTGGTAATAAAACTGTTAAATAAATGGAACAGAAAGTAATATTAGTATATGTGTAATTACCTATCCAATAGGAATAGCTATTCTTATGTGTTCCATTATCTCTCTTTAATGTTGCATTCAACCATCTGGAGATTATTCCACTCACTATCTTCAATACTCTATCTGAAAGAAAATACTATTTATTTTTTACACCACATTTTTTTTTTAAATTAGTGTCAGCATGTTATGGGAGAGGAAACAAGATTTTTGGAATTTGACACTGCTGAAGTGTGGGTCAAGTAACATCTGCTAAATAATAATAATAATACAGTGGACCCCCAGAAATCGAACATTCGTCGTTCCAGAATGCTGTTCAAGTGCTGTTACTGAACGAATTTATTCCCATAAGGAATAAGGTAAATTAGATTAGTCCATTTCAGACCCCCAAAAATACACTTACAAAAGCACTTACAATAATAAACTTACATAATAGGTCGAGTTGGGAGGAGTTCGATTTCCGGGGGTCCACTGTAATATACAAGTACATGTACATGGTATACAGGCCTAGCTGATATCAATGACATACTACTATATAGAAAGCCCCTTGTTATGCAGAGCATTTCGGGCAAATTAAGTCCTTGTCCCAGGATGCAACCCACACCAGTCGACTAACCCCCAGGTACCCCTTTTACTAATGGGTTAACAAAGACAACCGCTGTAAAGAAACACGTCCAATGTTTCTACCCTGGCTGGGATTTGAACGCAGACCCTTGCCATGTCAAGCGAGAGCTTTAGCAATCAGGCCGTGGGTCACCGTGGAACCAGGAATCAGGAAAAGTGGTTAGCCTGAGATCTGAAGGTGGGAAGTGTAGTGCCTGCACCTGAAGGATGGGTGGGGATGGGTAGTTCAGAGGGTCATTAGAGTTGTGATGTCTGTATACTTCTGGAAAGATCATTAACCCTTTGGGGGTCCACAGCCCTTCTCCGAAACTTGTTCTCAGGGTCCCAAATGTTTCGGAAAAAAAAAAAATTCTTACGAAATGATAGAGAATCTTTTTCTGATCACAACGACACCAAAATTATGAAATTTGATCAAAAACTAACGGAATTATGCTTTCGCGAAGTTAGCGGTACCGGTGATTTCACCCACATTGAGCCCTATTTTTGGCAAATTCCAATGTTTCAGTCTACTAAAATTATAGTTATTTCACTAGAATTCCATTTGTTCTATCAATTGAGTACAAGAAACAGCAAATTTACCAATTTCAACTACCCAATAAGGTGGTCAGAAATTCGCAATTTGGCCAATTTCACACAAATTTCAAAATAGGGTCCAGAATAAATGAGACAGACATTCCTGGCACTCAAATAACATTTTATCTGTTCATTAGTCACGTCTCCAGGCCCCTTTTACATTACTTTTGCTTTCCATTTTGAATTTTTATTCTCACAAAAAATAAAAGATTTACTGTTATGTATACAACTGCATCATTGTAAAAATGGTATAAATAATATCAGCGCACTTGTGCAAGAATATTAGACTACCCAGTTGATGCGTATTGGACGCATGGAGTGATTTGTTTACTCTTGAACATAGGCAAAAATCGAACATTTTCACTACTTTGCGCTCAGTTTCAAGGTACTTGTCATCGTGAAACCAGTCAAAAGTATCTCTATTTCTGTAATATATCATCCATTCTATCAAATGAGACTAAGAAAACGAGAATACAAGCATAAATACCATACAAAAATAGACTGCAAAGTCGCTGTTTTAAACCAAAAACACGGTCAGTTTTTTTTCCCTCATTATGCACTGTGTGGTGCAGGATTTTTTTTATACTGTGCACACTGACTGCACAGACCCATTCTCTCTCATCTAGGCCTACCAGCCTGTTTCTGCTTGATTTGAGGGCGCTAGAATTTAGGCGTACTAGTACGACCAAAACCCTGTCGCGTAAGCCGTACTAGTACGGCCGAAACCCCGAAAGGGTTAAAGAATGAGTGACATTAAACATGTTTCCTTCTTTGGGTAACCCTGCCTTCTTGGGAAATTGCCAATGTTAAAAAAAAATAAAAGGATTACAGTAGGGCACCACTTATACAGCAGGTTAGGTTCCAGGCTACTGCCGGAAAACAGACTTTGCCGAAAAGCAGAACTCCATTATTTCCATTTATAAATGCATATAAATGCCAGATAACAAGTTTACACTAACATATATTAAGTTAGCAATAGAACTAGGCATTAAAAAGTAAAATACACACACAGTACACTCATTATTTACCTCAAAATATTTGTAGTCTTAATGTAGGGCAAAAGGTGAGTAGTATTTACTGTAAGAAGTCAGGTGTGGTAGGTATGGTAGCCCTCCTGCCCACCCCACCCCACACATACTATACTACGATGCTTAAAGCGCCCTAGAGCGATACAATGCTACAGTACACTCATTACTTACCTTAAAATATTTGTAGTCTTAATGGTCTTAATGTAGGGTGAGAGGTGAAAAGTATTCATTTGTAGAAAGTCGTGTGGGAGGTATGGCATCCTGCCTGGCCACTCCCACTTACTACAACATTAAGCGCCCTAGAGCGATAAAATGCATATACAGTGGTACCTCGGTTAACGATGGTCCCCAAACTCGCCCTTTTATGTAAGTTTATGTTTTTAAATGCTTTTGTAAGTGTGTTTTTGGGGGTCTAAAAGGACTAGTCTATTTTACATCATTCCTTATGGGGATAAATTCGTTTGGTAATGGCACTTGAACAGCATTCTGGAACGAAAAAATATCGTTAACCGAGGTACCACTGTACAGTGAACCCACAGTTCTCATGATTAATCTGTTCCAGAGTGCTTAATGAACACCGAATATAACAAACTCCGAATCTATTTTCCCCATAAGAAATAATGGAAATAAAATTAATCCGTTCCAGACACCCAAAAGTATTAATATAAAATATTTTTTTACAACATACAGACATTAAATTACACACAAAACAATGAGAAATAAAGAAATAATAGTACAATAACATGTCACTTACATTTATTGAAGAGTTGTTGATATGTGGAAGACGAGAGGAGGGGAGAGGATGGAAGTTTTTTCATTGTTTGGAAGGGAAATCCCCTTCTATAAAGACATTAGGTAACAAGTCCTTGCCTTCCTGCTACACTCCCTGCATCACCACCACTAAGTAAGGCTTATCTTTCAGTGGCCCTTATACACCCAACAACAAACAACACAAAACCAGTCCTCACATTTGTAATGACATATTTTATTCATTCTAGAGTATATGTCATGTTTCTATGTTATTAATATTGCTTATTATGTCATATTAGATGAATTGTGATAGATAAATAAGCTGTAGAGTTGATATTAGAGTCATATTGAATGACTACCTTGTCCTGTCCCCAAACACACACCCCTGTCGCCGGCACAATTCCAAACATACGCCAGAAACAGAACTCTCTGGAACACTTTTTTGAGCGACAGGGGTCCAGTGACTCCCAAGCTGGTCCTAGTGGCATTAAAAAACAAAGAAAGAAAGTAACCTTAGAAAAGGACTTGGTACCTGAAGTCTTTATGGAAGGGGATTTCCCCTTCCAAACAATATCAACTCTTCCATCCTCTCCCCTCCTCCCATCTTCCACACATCAACAACTCTTTAATAAAGGTAAGTGTCATGCTATTATTGTTTTATTCTTCATGTCTCATTGTTTTCTGTGTAATTAAATGAATATTTAATGTACAAAAATATTTTATTTTAATACTTTTGGGTGTCTGGAACGGATTAATTGAATTTCCATTATTGGATTCGGAAATCGTCATATTCGATTTTAGTCACTCTCTCTGGAACGGATTAATTACGAAAACCGGGGGTCCCCTGTATAACTATGGCGTTAAGATTAGAGGAACACTCTTAGTGAATGAGTAACAAAGGCATGCTTATATGCTATGTAATGTGTTTGTCGTGGGTGTTCGGTTGATGAATTTGGAAATAAACACACTCATTGGATGTCCTGATAACGTATATTAAGATGGCAATAAAGGGAGAGCGCCAGAGACTGACCTTGTGTCTACTGTGCCTTGGCTTGAAATGCCATGTGTGCCCTCCCGAACCCCCACGCCATGTTTCTTATATACACAAATAACCCACATATAGAAAAGGGAAGCTTACGATGACATTTTGGTCCACCTGGACCATTTACAAAGTCACACTGTGACTTTGTAATGGCCCAAGTCGGACCGAAGCGTCGTCGTAAGCTTCTCTCTTCTATATGCGGGTTATTTGTGTATTGTTCCAGTCACAGTATTGTGCCTTTTTTTGTTATTGTTTCTCATATAATTTTGAAGAAAATATCATAGATGGATTAATGAAAATGTCTATATTAACGTAACATAAGACATTTAATGTGCCCAAGAGTGAGTCACGAACGTATGAGCAGCCCAGGTGCACGTGTCTGGTACCAACGATTTCCAAGTGGATGCTCGAAATCCATGGGAAAATTTCGCCAAAAAAGTGCTCGAAATCTGAATTGCTCGATTTCCGAACTGGCCAAAAACCAGGGATCCACTGTACTATATGTGGATTTTACTTTTTTGTTTTTTATGCCTAGTTCTATTGCTGACTTAATATATGATAGTGTAAACATGTTAAAAGTGAAAAAAGAAAAAGAAAAAAAAAGGGCGATTCGCTTTATGGCAGCAGCCTGAAATCCAACCCACCATATAAGCGGGGCCCTCCTGTATAGTTTCAATCAACTTAAATTTTATGTCAAGAGAAGCCAAATCACACAAAATGTAAGAGCCAGGAATTTAGATGACATTACTGTACTTACCTATTATACAAGAAGGTACCAAAGAGGCAGGAATACAGATGATTCAGCAATGTGATGAGTAAATCTTCAGTAAACTGAAATGCATGTGGAAATTGTCTCATGATCTGCCACACACAGTCTACAAACTGTAGAAAGACCGGAGACCGATCTGCATCCTGGTGGCGGTCATCACCATGCCCAATGCGCTGCAGATGTCAGAGAGAGATTTAATACATTATACATATACCTAGGAAATACAAATTCAGGTTGCTCATAATTTAAGCAAAGATCTAAGTTACACCAGTCATTAACTCCTATGACATTTCACCTTAACTTAATGGTGGAACATACATCTCACAACCTAATGGACCAGGGTTCACTGCCCAGATGGAGCAAAACGTATGAGTAAATCTGGTTACATCTGTGAATTAGTCAACTGTTGTGGGCCTCATCCAGGAGCTGGTAATATACCTTAGATAAGATTGGACTTTAAAATAAGCAGACAAGATCTTACAACCCCATCTGCAATATTTTTTGGAGATATGAAATATTTTCTTAGGATAAAGCACGTGACACAGCAGAATACAGTGGAACCCCGAGTTTCCACCACTCCGAGTATCGCTGCTTCGAGTTTCAGTCGCTTTTTTCGGCCTAATTTTGTTCCAACTTTTGGCCGTTGCCCCGAGTTTCGGCAGGCGTACCAGACCTGTCCGCCTCCCCACGCAGGCATCGTGAGCCAGTCTAGCTTTGTTTATCCTGGAGAGAACATTAACCTGCGCACTCATCCATCCAAGCATTTCACAATAAATTCATTGTGTTTAGTGCTTGTTTATTGATTGTGACTGTGAAATAAGCCACCATGGGCCCAAAGAAACTTCATAGTGGCAACCCTTTGGTAAAGAAGGTGACAAACACAATAGAATTGAAGAAAGAAATTGTAGCAAAGTACCAAAGTGGAAGAGGAAGAGAGAGGGAAGAATGTGCCTTCTTCAGTGATTCTACAATATGTACGATACTAAAGCAGCACGAGTCGATAAAGGCTATAGCACCAACAAGCGATAAAGTGTAGCATTAACAGTGTAGCAAGTAAGTTAAGCAATTAATTGAAAGAAAAAGGACAGCACGAAACTCCAATGTTGTTGGAGTTATATAGGGCGCCTGACAACACTGCTGTTTCTGGTGGCCATCATCACTCCTATGTAAGGCTTATCTTTCAGTGGCCCTTATATGTACACCCAACAACAAACAACACAGCAACACTCATTGGATTAGGGAGAGAGACATATGACATATTTTATTCATTCTAGAGTATATATCATGTTTCTATGTTATTAATATTGTTTATTATGTCATATTAGATGAATTGTGATAGATAAGTAAGCTGTAGAGTTGATATTAGTGTCATATTGAAGGACTTTCTTGTCCTGCCTCCAAACAAACTCTCCTGCCTCTCTTATACGCCAACAAGAGTCTTAAATAAAAGTAAAACTGATTTAACCCTTAAACGATCCAAACGTATATATACGTTAGTACTGCTACTGCCCCAAACATATATTTACATTTTATTTTTCCTGCCTCCAAATTTGGCACGATTGGCCTGAGATGCCTGGTCAGCATAGAATGGGTCTTAACACTCGGTGTGCGCCATATTAAAAAAATCTGGGACCACTTAGTACCTTGTGGGAGCACCAGTTAAATTGAGCGCCAGCTAGAGCAAACACTGCAGCAAACACCAAGGATTCACTGATTTTTTTTTTCAACAAGTCAGCTGTCTCCCACCGAGGCAGGGTGACCCAAAAAGAAAGAAAATCACCAAAAAGAAAATACTTTCATCATCATTCAACACTTTCACCACACTAATACATAATCACTGTCTTTGCAGAGGCGCTCAGATACGACAGCTGAGAATAAGTCCCTCCCAGCTGTCACCATCCCAGACCCCTCCTTTAAAGTGCAGGCATTGTACTTCCCATTTCCAGGACTCAAGTCCAACTAAATCAATTAGCTGGGTTCCCCAATCCCTTCACAAAATGTTACCCTGCTCACACTCCAACAGCTCATCAGGTCCCAAAAACCATTCGTCTCCATTCACTCCTATCTAACATGCTCACACATGCTTGCTGGAAGTCCAAACCCCTCACCTACAAAACCTCCTTTACCCCTTCCCTCCAATCTTTTCGAGGACGGCCCCTACCCTGCCTTCCTTCCCCTACAGATTTATACGCTCTCCAAGTCATTCTACTTTGATCCATTCTCTTTAAATGACCAAACCACCTCAACAACCCCTCTTCAGCCCTCTGCCAAATACTTTTAGTAACTCCACACCTTCTCCTAATTTCCACACTCCGAATTTTCTGCATAATATTTACACCACACATTGCCCTTAGACAGGATATCTCCACTGCCTCCAGGCGCCTCCTCGCTGCAGCATTTGCAACCCATGCTTCACACCCATATAAGAGTGTTGGTACCACTATACAGTGGACCCCCGAGTAACGAACACTCCGGAAATCATACAATTATGTAAGTATAATATTGTGAGTGCTTGTGGAAGTGTAATTTTGGGGGTCTGAAATAGACTAACCTACGTGACATTATTCCTTAAGGGAGTAAATTCGTTCGGTAATGGCACTTGAGCAGGTTTGTGGGATGAAGTTTTTACGTTACTCGGGGGTCCACTGTACTTTTGTACATTCCCTTCTTTGCCTCCATGGATAACGTTTTTTGTCTCCACAGACACCTCAACGCACCACTCACCTTTCTTTCTTCATCAATTCTATGGTTAACCTCATCCTTCATAAACCCATCCACTGACACGTCAACTCCCAAATATCTGAAAACATTTACTTCTTCCATAATCCCTCTCTCCAATGTGATATCCAATTTTTCTTTATTTAAATCGTTTGATACCCTCATCACCTCACTCTTATCTATGTTCACTTTCAACTTTCTACCTTTACACACCCTCCCAAACTCGTCCACTAACCTTTGCAACTTTTCTTTAGAATCTCCCATAAGCACAGTATCATCAGCAAAAAGTAACTGTGTGAACTCCCATTTTGCATTTAATTCCCCATAATTTAATTCCACCCCTCTCCCCAACTCCCTAGCATTTACTTCTTTTACAACCCCATCTATAAATATATTAAACAACCATGGTGACATTACACACCCCTGTCTAAGACCCACTTTTACTGGGAAGTAATCTCCCTCTCTCCTACGCACCCTAACCTGAGCCTCACTATCCTCATAAAAACTCTTTACAGCCTTCAGTAACTTACTACCTATTCCATACACTACATTCCATACACACATTTGCAACTTTGCTCCCCTATCCACTCTATCATATGCCTTTTCTAAATCCATAAATGCAATGAAAACTTCTCTACCTTTATTTAAATACTGTTCACTGATGTCATGTCATATTAACACTCCCCTTTGAAGTGGAAAGTGATGTTGGCAGGCTGGCAGGCCAGCTGGCTGCCTGCCTGCCTGGCCACATGGCTGGCAAGCAGCTGGTTGGCCACCTGGCTGGCCAGCAGCTGGCTGGTCAGCTGGGTACCTGATTGGCTGTCTATCTCTGTCTGTCTGTCTGTATCTATCTGTCTCTATCTCACAGGAACACATAGGTAAATACAATTATACTTAGTGTAAATTACCTAGGATAACTAAAAAAATCAAGACAAAGTGATATAATGTGCTTGTGATCTTCATAATACCAGTTGGTTCATGAGCTACTCTCTGAGACAAGCAGACAGAAAGGAGATGACGCACAGGCAGACAGAAAGACAGACACACAGACAGACAGATACAGATAGACAGGTCTGCGTAACAAATAAAGGGAAGCAGTGTAAGCTCGTCAAATGTCATCATTGTAATTACTGGACTGATAAGAAGAGATAAGACTACCCTCACCCCTCGTCAAATGTCATCAGTCATCATTAGTGGAGATCAGATGAGATAAGGCAGCGACACATATCTTACATAATGCTTCAAAGGAACTTTTATTATTATTATTATTATTATTATTATTATTATTATTATTATTATTATTATGCACTATCATTATTATTATTACTCTCATTATTATTATTTTTATGCACTACCATTATTATTATTATTTGAGTACAATTTCAGTACCTAATATTACTGTCAGAACAAAGATTGGCTATGAAATCACAAGAACTACTATAAATTGTAATTATCAGAACATAAAATTTTTATAAAAATAATAAAAAAAAAGAGAAAAAAAAAGGTATATCAGCAACAATTCTGCAAGCAGCAAGACTCCTGTTGCTGTCAGGTGAGCATCCAGTGCCAACTTCTCCGCCTCATATCTCGGTAAGTACTGACCCTAAATTTTTTTTTATCCAATAACACTTAAAAAAATGTGCTCCTTATTTCTAAAAAAAAAATTTTTTGTTTTTCAAAATATTCGGGGCACTGGGCATGCGAACGTATATAAACGTTTGGACCGTTTAAGGGTCATGTTCATTTATCCATTAAAATTAGTGCTTTATATTTATTTCTCATTATTTTCTGTATGTAAAATATAGTATTTATTCTTTAAAAAAATTAATTTTTTGAGAATATTTTTGGGTGGAACAGATTAATTGTACAGTGGACCCCCAGTGTTCGTGATGCTCCAAACTCAAACAATTATGTAAGTGTATTTTTGTAAGTGCTTTTGTAGGTGTATTTGGGGGTCTAAAAGGACTAGTCTAATTTACATTATTCCTTATGGGAACAAATTTGTTTGGTAACGGCACTTGAACAGCATTCTGGAACGAATAAATCACGAACACCGGGGGTCCACTGTATTTATATTACAGTGGACCCTGAGTTTCGGCTACCCTGAGTATCGGCCGACTCGTTTTTCGGTCGCTTTTTTCGGCCCAATTTTTGCCCAACTATCGGCTGCTGTTTCCCCAACTTTCGGCCCGCATACCAGACTTGTCTGCCTGCCAGCGCTTGCGCGCCTACCCGCGCAGGCATCATGAGCGAGTCTAGCTTTGTTTACAATTGAGTGAACATTACCCGGCGTGCTCATCCAAACATTTCACAATAAACTCAGTGCTTCTTCATTAATTATAAAGTAAAGTAAATTTTATTTCATTGCAGATTACATAGGTATTGGTAGTTACAATATAAATTGAGTGCAAGGAGAGCCACTGACATGCCATGGCATTAGGGGCAGCTTAATCTAGTAACTTAAAGACTATGTACATAATAATAGAGTTTATTCTAGTTAAAATTTGTTTTAAAATTACAATATGATGATATTATACTGTTAAAATTATTATATGATGATATTAGATTGAAACAGGTGTTTAGATTCTTGAATGGTAATATGAAATTGAGATTATCTTAAGGAAAATAACATTGAGCATTTTTGACATTAACTTATAGTATGAGTATTTAGTTTTGGGTGAGTAGGGGGTAACATAATAGTAACATATTATTAAAAATTGAAATTATCTTATAGGAAAGTAATAATGAGCATTTTTCAAAGTAGTTAATAGTATGATTATTTAGTTTTGGGTGAGTAGGTGGTTTTTGAGTCGAGTCCTAAATTGATTTTCAGACAATGTTATCTTAATATTTACTGGTAATGAATTCCAGATTCTGGGGCCCTTCATGTGCATAGAATTTTTACATAGGTTGTTATGAACTCAGGGTATATCAAAAAGTGATCTATGTCTTGTGTTGTGGTCATGGGTCCTATTAACCCTTTGGGGGTCGACAGGCCTTCTCAGGAAAGTGTTCCTGGGGTCGAAATTTTTTTGGAAAAAAAAAAAATTATTTTTTTCTTATGAAATGATAGAGAATCTTTTTCCGATCATAACGCCACCAAAATTATGAAATATGATCGAAAACTAACGGAATTATGCTTTCGCGAAGTTAGCGGTAGCCATGACACTTACGCATCGGCGATTTTGCCCACTTTGAGCCCTATTTTCGACAAATTCCCATGTTTCAGTCTCCTAAAATTATAGCTATTCCGCTAAAACTCCATTTCGTTTATCGATTGAGTACAAGAAACCGCCTATTTACCAATTTCATCTACCCAAAATAGTGGTCAGAAAATGGCAATTTTCCAATTTCACACAAATTTCAAACGATGCCAATTTCAAAATAGGGTCCAGAGTAAACAAGGCAGACATTCCTGGCACTAAAATAACATGTTCTCTGTTCATTAGTCACGTCTCCAGGCCCCTGTTCCATTACTTTTGCTTTTCATTTTGAATTTTTATTCTCACAAAAAATAGAAGATTTACTGTTATGTATACAACTGCATCATTGTAAAAATGGTATAAATAATATCAGAGCACTTGTGCATGAATATAAGACTCGCCAGTTGATGTGTATTGGAGGCATGGTGTGATTTGTTTACTCTTGAACATCGTCAAAAATCGAACATTTTCGCTACTTTGAGCTCAATTTCAAGGTACTTGTCACTGTCATACCAATCAAAATCATCTCCATTTCTGTAATATATCTTCCATTCTATCAAATGAGACCAAGAAAACGAGAATACATCAATAAATTCCATACGAAAATCGACTGCAAAGTCGCTGTTTTAATCGAAAAAAACGGTCAGTTTTTTTCTCTCATTATGCAGTGTGTACTGCAGGATTTTTTTTATACTGCGCACACTGACCACACAGACCCATTCTTTCATATGTATGCCTACCAGACGTTTTCTGCTTAAATTGAGGCCGCTAGAATTTGGGCGTACTAGTACGGCACCAACCCCTGCTCGTAAAACGTACTAGTACGGCACCGACCCCCAAAGGGTTAAAGTTGGTGAGGAGAATTTTGAGCGGAGGGTTTATATTAGAGTGTAAAGTTTTATAAGTATGAATGTTCTTTATGGTGAGTAGTTTTAGACTTTTGAATAGTGGTGGAGTATGCTGTCTAGAGTGGGAATTTGTTATCATTCTGACTGCAGCCTTTTGTTGTGTTATGAGTGGTCTAAGGTGATTTAATGTTGTTGATCCCCATGCACACATTCCATAGGTGAGATAAGGGTAGATAAGTGAACGATATAGTTCAAGGAGAGCCGATTGTGGCACATAATAGCGTATCTTTGATAATATGCCTACTGTCTTTGAGATTTTCTTGGAAATTTGTTGTATGTGTGTTTGGAATTTAAGGCTACTGTCAAGGTGGATTCCTAGGAATTTTCCCTCTGTGAGTCTTGTGATGAGTGAACCATTGAGCATTATGTTAAGTAGAACATTTGCGGCTTTGCTTCCAAACTGTATGAAGTAGGTCTTGTCAGTATTGAGAGTAAGCTTGTTAGTCGTCATCCATGTTGATATTTTCTGTAATTCGGCATTAATAGTGTTGGCCAGTATAACTGGATTTGGGTGAGAGAAAACATATGTTGTGTCATCTGCAAATAAAATGGGTTTGAGTAGTTGTGATGCATTCGGTAGTTCATTTATGTAAATGAGGAATAGGAGTGGCCCCAGGACACTTCCTTGAGGGACTCCGACTGTAATTTGTTGTGTGGAAGAGTTCGCTCCATTTGTGTACACATATTGGCTTCTGTTGCTAAGGTATGACTTTAGGTAGTTGAGTGGGTGCCCCCTTATACCATAGTGTGCTAATTTTGTGAGCAGTAAATCTTGGTCGACTGTATCAAAAGCTTTGCGTAGATCAATGAAGACTCCCAGTGGGACTTCTTTCTTCTCAAGTGGGGTGTATATTAACTCCAACATGTGCATAATAGCATCATTTGTGCTCTTGTTTGTCCTGAATTCAAATTGAGAAGGGTTGAGTACATTGTGTGAGACGAGGAAGGAATAGATCTGTCTATGAATTAATTTTTCGAAGATTTTAGAAAGCAGTGGTAAATTAGAAATTGGTCTATAATTTTTCAAGTCTGTTTGATCACCTCCTTTGTGGATCGGGGTGACCCTAGCTATTTTGAGAATTGATGGAAAGGTAGAGGCTTCAATGGATTTATTGAATAGTGTTGCTATAATTGGTGACAGTACCTGTGAAGCTTTTTTGTACATAAAAGTTGGTAAGCTGTTTATGTCTCCTGCCTTGTTTTTAAGGGTGTTGATTATGAGCGAGACTTCAATTGGGTTGGTAGGAGCTAGGAATAGCGTATTAGGGTAGGTGTTTGGTAAGGTAGTCTGTTGGACGGGTCCAAAGAAACTTCCTAGTAGCACCGCTGTGGTAAAGAAAGTGAGAAACAACATAGAATTGAAGGAGGAGATAGTTGAAAAATATGAGAGTGGCGTACGTGTGGGGAAGCTTGCCAGGATGTACGGCAAGAACAAATCAACTATCACCTCTATCCTGGCAAAGAGAAAAGAAATTAAGGAAGCTAATGTTGCGAAAGGTATTGATATGTTAATGAAAAATAGATCACAAACAGTGGATGAGGTTGAGAAGTTGTTGGTGGTGTGGATCAACGAAAAACAGATAGCGGGTGATAGTGTTTCCATGGCGATAATTTGTGAAAAGGCAAGGCAGTTGCACGCAGATCTTGTCAAGAAAATGCCTGGAACCAGTGCTGATTTGAGTGATTTTAAGGCCAGCAAAGGCTGGTTTGACAGATTTAGGAAACGTAGTGGCATACACAATGTGGTAAGGCATGGTGAGGCAGCCAGTACAGACAAACGTGCTGCTGAAAAGTTTGAGAGTGAATTTCAGGACTACATAAACACTGAAAATTTGAAACCTCAACAAGTGTTTAATTGTGATGAAACAGGCCTGTTTTGGAAGAAAATGCCAAATAGGACCTACATTACTCAGGAGGAAAAGGCACTGCCAGAACACAAGCCTATGAAAGACAGGCTAACTCTCATGTTGTGTAGTAATGCTAGTGGGGATTTTAAAGTGAAAATCCCAGTGTTCAAGAAACATAATGTCGTCAAAAATAAATTGTGTGATGTGGAAGGCTAACACTAAGGCATGGGTCACGAAGCAAATTTTCATAGAGTGGGTCCATCAAGTGTTTGGCCCCAGTGTGAAAAAATACCTCCAGGAAAAGAAATTGGGACTCAAGTGCCTCCTGGTACTGGACAATGCTCCTGCTCATCCTCACAACTTGGCAGACTATTTGTCTAGTGAGTTAAGTTTCATCACAGTGAAGTTCTTGCCTCCTAACATCACTCCTCTCATCCAGCCCATGGACCGCAGGTCATTTCTAACTTTAAAAAACTACACAAAAGCAGTGTTTCAAAAGTGCTTTGAAATGACCTCAGACACTGAGTTGACCCTAAGAGAGTTCTGGAGGAATCAGTTCAGTATCCTCCATTGCATAAGCCTTATAGGTAAGGCTTAGGAGGGAGTGACTTCCAGGACTTTGAACTCTGCTTGGAGACAATTGTGGCCAGGGTGTGTCCAACAGAGGAATTTTGAAGGGTTAGAGGCTGACCCTGACCCTGACGACCCTCTGCCTGTTGTGGAAGGTACTGTAGCATTGGGCAAGTCCCTGGGGTTGGAGGTGAGTGGCGAGGATGCAGAAGAGTTGGTGCAGGACCACAGGGTAGAGCTAACCACCGAAGAGCTGCAAGAGCTTCATCTGGAACAGCATCAGACCACAGTAGAGGAAACTGATTCAAAGGAGGAGGAAGATGGACTGAATGAGGTGCCTACTTCAGAGATTAAGGAGATTTGTGCAATGTGGAATAAGGTGCAGGCATTTACTGAAAAATATCACCCTGAGCAAGCTGAAATAAGCCATCTCTGCAACAAGTTCAGTGACAGAGCCATATTGCACTTCAGGGACATCTTAACCCTTTGAGGGTCGGTCCCGTACTAGTACGTCAGTGCAGCCAGGGTCGGTCACGTACTTGTACGCCTAAATTCTAGTGCCTTCAAATCTGGTGGAAGAAAGCTGGTAGGCCTACATATGAAAGAATGGGTCTGCGTGGTCAGTGTGCGCAGTATAAAAAAAATCCTGAAGCACGCAGTGCATAATGAGAGAAAAAAAACTCTGACCGTTTTTTTTTTATTTAAAACAGCGACTTTCGGGTGTATTTTCGTATGGTATTTATGGTTGTATTCTGTTTTCTTTGGTCTCATTCGATAGAATGGAAGATATACTATAGATATGGTGATGATTTTGATTGTTTTTACGATGACTAGTACCTTGAAACTGAGCGCAAATTAGCGAAAATGTTCGATTTTTGTCGATGTTCAAGAGTAAACAAATCACACCATGCATCCAATACACATCAACTGGCGAGTCTAATATTCTTGCACAAGTGCACTGATATTATTTATACCATTTTTACAATGATGCAGTTGTATGCATAACAGTAAATCTTCTATTTTTTGTGGGAATAAAAATTCAAAATCGAAAGCAAAAGTAATGTAAAAGGCGCCTGATGACGTGACTAATGAACAGAGAAGATGTTATTTTAGTGCCAGGAATGTCTGCATTGTTTATTCTGGACCCTATTTTGAAATTGGCATCGTTTGAATTTTGTGTGAAATTGGCCAAATTGCCATTTTCTGACCACTATTTTGCTTAGTTGCAATTGGTAAATAGACGGTTTCTTGTACTCAATCGATAGAAGAAATGGAGTTCTAGCGAAATAGCTATAATTTTAGTAGACTGAAACATTGGAATTTGCCGAAAATAGGGATCAAATTGGGCGAAATCGCGACGGGTAAATGTCATCGATACCGCTAAATTCGCAAGAGCATAACTCCGTTAGTTTTCCATCAAATTTCATAATTTTGGTGGCGTTATGATCGGAAAAAGATTCTCTATGATTTCATAAGAAAAAATAATTTATTTTTTTTCTGAAAAATTTTCGACCCTGAGAACAAGTTTGGGAGAGGGCCTCTCGACCCTCAAATGGTTAAAGAGGTGCCAGAAACAGAGGACTGTGGACAGTTATTTTGTGAGACAGGGGTCCAGTGACTCTCAAGCTGGTCCTAGTGGCATTAAAAGACCAAGAAGGGAAGTAACCCCAGATAGGGCTTTGATACCTGAAGTCCTAATGGAGGGATATTCCCCTTCCAAACACTAAGCCCTCCCTCACTCCTCCTCCCTATCTTCCAGATGCCAGCAAGTCTCTTCAATAAAGGTAAGTAAATGTTATCTTAAATGTTTATTTAAATATTTATTTATAAATTTAATACTGTATGTAGTATTTGTGTGTGTTTTCTGTATGTAAAACTATAGTGATTCCCTATAAATTGTATTTTTTGTGAATATTTTTGGGTGTCTGGAACGGATTAATTGTATTTACATTATGTCTTATGGGAAATATTAGTTTGACTTTCGCCCAGTTTGAGTTTAGGCTTAGCTCCTGGAACGGATTACAGCCAAAACTCGGGTCCGGTTATCGTACAATTCAGTTTTCGACCAATTTTCAGCAAAATTTTCCCCGTTTTCCTATATCCACTCAGAAATCGTCCATACCAGGCGCGTCCACCTGCCCATGGGACGCGGCCGCTCATACGTTCGTGACTCAGTCTGCCTTTGTTACTCGTTCAGTGAGAATTGCTCCGCGTATTCATCTGAAACATTTCGTAATAATCCATTGTTTTTTGTGCCTGCGACGCTAAATAAGCCACCATACCTCTGATATACCTTTGAAGAGTTTCGAGAGTTTCTCTATTCTCTGAGCCCGGCCATGGGCCAGGCTTGTCTGGGGCCAAAGAAAGTTCTGAGTGCCAGCCCTTTGGTAAAGAAGGTGAGAAACACGATAGAATTCAAGAAAGAACTCGTAGAAAAATACGAAAGTGGCGTACATGTGACAAAGCTCGTCAGGATGTATGGGAAATCCAAATCAACAATCAGTTCCATCCTGGCAAAGAAAAAAGAAATCAAGGAAGCTGATGTTGTAAAAGGGGTAAATGTGCTAACGAAACAGAGATCGCAAACAATCGAAGATGTTAAGAAGTTGTTGTTGGTGTGGATCAACCAAAAACAGTTATCAGGAGATAGTGTTGTGGAGGCGATAATTTGCGAAAAGGCAAGGCAGTTGCATGTGGATCTCGAAAAGAAAATACCTGGAACGAGTGCTGCTGTTAGTGAATTTAAGGCCAGCAAAGGCTGGTTCAACAGATTCAGAGGCTGAAGGATTTCTCCCCAACAAGTCTTCATTTGTGATGAAACAGGCCTCTTTTGGAAGAAAATGCCAAAGAGGACCTACATGATGCAGGAGGAAAATGCACTGCAGGACACAAGCCTATGAAGGATAGGCTAACTCTTTTGTTCTGTGGTAACACTAGTGAGGATTTCAAAGTGAAGCCTTTACTGGTGTATCACTCTGAAAATCCTATGTGTTTAACAAAAACAATGTCATCAAGAGTAAATTGTGTGTGATGTAGAAGGCTAAGAATAAGGCATAGGTCACGAGGCAAATTTTCATTGAGTGGATCAATGAAGTGTTTGGCATGAGTGTGAAGAAATACCTCCTGGAAAATAAATTGCCACTCAAGTGCCTCCTGGTAATAGACAATGCTACTGTTCATCCTCCAAACTTGAAAGACCAATTGTTTGGGGAGTTTAGTTTCATCACAGTGAAGTTCTTGCCCCCTAATACCACTCCTCTCATCCAGCCCATGGACCAGCAGGTCATTTCAAACTTCAAAAAACTCTACACCAAAGCAATGTTTCAAAGTGCTTTCAAGTGACCTCGAACACTGAATTGACCCTAAGAGAGTTCTGGAGGAATCACTTAAATATCCTCAATTGCATAAGCCTTATAGATAAGGCTTGGCAGGAAGTGACATCCAGGATGATTAACTCTTCTTGGAGAAAATTGTGGCCAGAATGTGTCCTCCAGTAGGATTTTGAAGGGTCTGAGGCTGACCTTGATGACCCTATGCCTGTTGTGGAATCTATTGTGTCTTTGGGGAAGTCCATGGGGTTGGATGCGAGTGGCCAGGATGTGGAAGAATTGGTGGACGACCACAAGGAAGAGCTAACCACTGAAGAGCTGCAAGACCTTCATCTGGAACAGCAACAGACCTTAGCTGAGAAAATTGCTTCAGAGGAAGAGGAAGAGAGAGGGGAGAATGTGCCTTCTTCAGCGATTAAGGACATTTGTGAAGTGGAGTGAGGTGCAAAGTTTTGTGGAGAAATATCACCCTAACAAAGCTGTTGCAAGCCGTGTCTGCAACATGTTCAATGACAATGATGTGTCCCATTTTAGGCAAATCTTAAAGAGATGCCAGAAACAGGCCTCTCTGGACAGATTTTTTGTGCGACAGGGGTTCAGTGGCTCTCAAGCTGGTCCTAGTGCCAGTAAAAGACAAAGAAGGGAAGTAACCCAAGATAGGGCTTTGATACCTGAAGTCCTTATGGAGGGGGATTCCCCTTCCAAACAATAATCTCTCCTCCCTCTTCCCTCCTCACCGTCTTCCATACGCCAACAAGACTTCAATAAATGTAAAAGTGATGTTATATGTTCATTTATCCATTTCATTAGTGCTTGATACGTATTTATTTCTCATTGTTTTCTGTATGTAAAACTATAGTCATTCTCTATAAAATTTATTTTTTATTAATATTTTTGGATGTCTGGAATGGATTAATTGGATTTACATATTTTATGGAATATTAATCTTATGGAAATTGTATTTTTTCAATTAGCGAAAATGGGGTTCCCTTCATTTCGTGAATGCTGCTCAAGTGCCATTACTGAACGAATTTACTTCCTTAAGAAATAATATCAAGTAGGTTAGTCTATTTCAGACCCCCAAAAATACACTTGCAACAGCACTTACGAAAATACACTTACATAAATGTTTGAGTTTGGAGATGCACGAAAACCGAGGGACCACTGTATAAGCAATAAGTAGTACAGTGGACCCGGTGATGTCCTCTCAAAATCCCTTTTATGTAAGTTTATTTTTCTTTATAATGTATTTGGTAAGTACAGTTACTTCAGTTACAGGAATTTCGTTGAGTAATGCTGTCTCTGCTTACCAAACAATTGATCGACACCTAGGGTCACTGTACAGTAGACTAGTTCATGTTCCCCAAAAATACCTACATAAGCATTTACTTTTTTTAAATGCTTTGTAAGTATATTTTTGGGGTGTAAAAGGACTAGTCTATTTTACATTATTCCTTATGAAGATAAATTCGTTTGGTAATGGCACTTGAACAGCATTCTCGAACGAAAAAATATCGTAACTCGAGGTACCACTGTATATGCATGATAACCAGAATGTCATAAACACTTAAGCCAATGTAATCCAGAGCATCCTTCCTTTTATGTTGCTTTGCTTTTGTCTCAATGTGGGTTCTTGAGTATACATGTGAATAAATTACAGTCAACCCCTGTTAGCAATAGCGTCGGATACCGATAAAATCGGTTAGCAATACATTTTTAAGTCAAAATCTTGGCTCTGTTTACGATGATCCGCTCGGTCTATGATATTCGTCCCAGACGCGTACGCGTGGCCCAGCTGAGCGGGCACTCCAGGGAGCATCATTGTGCTATTGTTTACAAGCGAGAGCAACCACCACCCACGCATTCATACCAGTATATTGTCATTATTCCACTGTTTTTAGTGCTCGCAACTGCTAAATAAGCTACCATGGGTCCAAAGAAAGCTCCTAGTGCCAGCCCTGTGGAAAAGAGGCTCAGAAATACAGTAGAACTGAAGAAGGAGATCATTGCAAAATATGAAAGTGGAGTGCGTATCACTGAGCTGGCAAGGCTGTATGGTAAAGCCTATTCTACCTTCGCTACCATTGTGGCCAAGGAAAATACATGTAAAATCAAGGAAGCTGTTGTTGCGAAAGGTGCATATGTGATCACAAAACAGAGATTCGCAAGTGCTGAAAGATGTGGAAAATTTGTTGTTGGTGTGGATCAACGAGAAACAGTTAGCAGGAGATAGTATTACGCAGGCAATAATATGTGAAAAAGCAAGGCAGTTGCATGATGATCTCGTCAAGAAAATGCCTGCAACGAGTGCTGAAGTAAACGAATTTAAAGCCAACAAAGGCTGGTTTGACAGATTTAAGAAGCGAAGTGGCATACATAGTGTTGTGAGGCATGGTGACGCAGCCAGTTCTGACAAAAGTAAGGCTGAAAAATATGTGCAGGAAATCCATGGGTACATAGAGGCTGAACAATTCCAACCCCAAGAAGTGTTCAAATGTGACAAAACAGGCCTGTTTTGGAAGAAAATGCCAAACAGGACCTTCATTACACAGGAGGAAAAGGCACTCCCAGGACATAAGCCTATGAAAGACAGGCTAACTTTGATGCTTTGTGCTAATGCCAGTGGTGATTGTAAAGTGAAGCCTTTACTGGTGTATCATTCTGAAAATCCCCGAGTGTTTGGCAGATGCGGTATCACCAAGTCTAATTTGTGTGTGATGTGGAAGTCTACCAAAAAGGCATGGGTCACAAAGGACATTTTCTTAGATTGGTTCCATGAAGTGTTTGGCTCCAGTGTGAAGAAATATCTCCAGGAAAATAATTTGCCACTTAAGTGCCTCCTGATAATGGACAATGCTCTTTGTCATCCTCCAACCTTGGTAGAGAAAATTGTGGAGGACTTTAACCCTTTACCGGGCAGGACCTTCAAAATACGGTCCTGAACGCATGGTTTTTGCGCCGGTCCTCCTACTCCCCCGGCGCATCTAGGTTCCCGTTCTCTATTTCTGACCAATCACAAGCCTTCTGCGAGTCGCTCCAGCTGCGTGAGACCGCGTCTGCTCGCTTCCCATTGGTTGAGAGACCAAAATGTAAACACTTCTCGCTTGGCGTCACTCAGAGCCGGATTTTTGCTCTAGTTCCACTCATATACATTGTGATTATACTCTCTACAATGTCGGTAAGTACTGATTGTTGTGTCCAGTGTGTAAATGAATAGTTTAGGCATGTTTTGAGATATATATCAGAAGTTAGATATGCATAATATGAGTGTACCATGCAATTGAAAAAGTGCAACAAAAGAGGCCCGTTAAAATACGGTCCCGCCCGTCACGGCCACATTTAAAATTTCAGTAAATAAATATTTATATAAAAATTTCTAGTGCATATATGAATTCTGTAGTGGTCTGGGTGTGTACAGAACATTCTTATTGTCATTCAAGATCAATGAGAAATTGTTCTATGGTGAATCCTCCAAAGAAAAGTCCAAATATCTCTGCATTTTGGAGGAAAGTGACTCAGATCCAGAGCCAGATGACCTGGAATTACTTGACAGTGGTGATGAATACTTGCCACCTGATGCACAGGTGTCAAGTGATGATGAGGAGGAAGATAGGCCATCCAAAAGCCTAAATTAGCCAAGAAAAAGAAAGGTATTGTGATCGAGGAGTACCCTGATGAAGAAGCTCTTCATGATGAGCTTGCTGTTCAAGCTGATGCTGCATGGAAGAAGGAAGATATCAATAATAACTCTTTGAGTGTATACCAACATGAAAAGCCTCTTGAAATTAAGTGTCCATTTGATTATTTTAGCCAGTTTTTTACCCCAAATATGATAGAAAGCATGACATATCAAACTAATTTGTATGCCAAGCAAAAAAACATTGATGCTACTTTTGTAACTAATGGTGAAGAAATAATCCAGTTCATAGGTATTCTGTTGTTTATGGGTATTTGTTCATACCCATCCCTAGATGATTATTGGGCAAGTTCAACTAAGGCAATCCAGGTTGCACAAGTCATGTCATCTAAGAGGTTTAGGTTGCTTAGGCGTACAGTTCATTTCAATGATAACACCCAAAAGCATAAGGACAGATTCCACAAAATAAGGCCTCTTTACACTGCACTAACTAAAAATTGCTTGCAAGTTCCAGCTACACCCAGGCAGTCTATTGATGAAGTAATGGTTGGTTTCAAGGGTAAAACTGCTGGAAATCTCAGACAGTACATCAAAACTAAACCAGACAAATGGGGTTTCAAATTATTATCCAAGACCTTCAACAAGTACTTCCAGTGGTAACAGTGATGATGGTTTGCAAGCCTTGCAATTGCCATCTTCAATGCAGTACCAACGTGCAGCTAGGCCTGATGACAGTGTGAGGTTGGATAACATGCTACCTCACTGGCCATCAAAAGGAAAGACATTGTCATGCAAGTATTGCAGCACAAAGAAACGTCATGTTACAACCTCATTTTTCTGTTCAACATGCAAAGTTAACCTATGCATCAAGAAGGAAACAAATTGCTTCATAGCCTTTCATTCTAGTAATTAGTTATCTATAATGATTGTTCTTACTCAGGGAATTCAGGAATATGTAACTTGAAAGTTTTATCCCTTTGCAATGTGTGCATCTTTCTTTTGGTACATGTTTATATTTTTTATACTTACAAATTGCTTTTAAACAAGTTCCATTTATGTTTTTGATATTGTCTACTAGTATAATAAATTAGAAAAATACTTATTTGGTGTTTCATTAACAATTGCAAATTTGCAACATTCAGAATTTGACACCCTTTACGGGCGGGACCGTAAAATACGGTCCTTTAATATGGGCAATTCGCGAAAAGTTATTTTTAAATTTCAATTATATGGGCTCATTATCCTTACATTGAGCTACTCTATCCACTCATATGAATACATTTCGAATTTGTCAGTTTCCAGGGAGTGCCCGGTAAAGGGTTAAATTCATCAAAGTGAAGTTCTTGCCCCTTAATACCACTCCTCTCCTCCAGCCCAAGGACCAGCAGGTCATTTCAAACTTTAAAAAACTATACACCAAAGCAATGTTTCATAAGTGTTTTGATGTGACCACAGACATGCAGATGATCCTAAGAGACTTTCGGAAAAATTATTTCCATATCCTGCATTGTGTATACCTTATAGGTAAGGCTTGTGAGGGAGTGACTACCAGGACTTTGAACTCTGCCTGGAGAAAATTGTGGCCAGACTGTGTCCTAGAGAGGGATTTTGAAGGTTTTGGGGCTGAGCCTCAGAACCCTGAGCCTCAGCCTGTCGTGGAAGAAATTGTGGAACTGGGCAAGTCCATGGGGTTGGAGGTGAGTGGTGAGGATGTGGAACAGTTGGTGGATGAGCACAATGAAGAGCTAACCACTGAAGATCTGCAAGAGCTTCAACAGCAACAGCAACAGACCACAGGTCAGGACAATGGTTCAGAGAAGGAGGTGGAACAGAGATGGAAGAAGGTGCCTTCTTCAGTGATTAAGGAGATTTGTGGAATGTGGACCAGGGTGCAAAGCTTTATGGATGAATATCACCCTAACCATGCTGTTGCAGGCCATGCTGGCAACCTGTACAATGACACTGTGGTGTCCCATTTCAGGGATGTTTTAAAGAACTGCCAGACTCAGAGCTCCCTGGACAGATTTTTTTGTTAGAGAGGGGTCCAGTGACTCTCAACCTGGTCCTAGTGGCATTAAAAGAAAAAGGCCAGTAACCCCAGAAAAGAACTTGGCACCTGCAGTGTTAATGGAAGGGGATTCATCTTCCAAACACTAGCATACTACTCCATCCTTTCCCCTCCTCCCATCTTCCACACATCAACAACTCTTCAATAAATATAAGTGACATGTTACTGTACTATTATATTTCTTTATTTCTCATAAACTTGTGTGTAAATGCATGTCTTATGTTGTAAAAAAAATATTTCATTTTACTACTTTTGGAAGTCTGGAACGGATTAATTTTATTTCCATTATTTCTTATGGGGAAAATAGAATCGGATAACGATATTTTCGGATACAGATATGCCCTCTGGAACGGATTAATATCGCTAACCGGGGGTTGACTGTATTTGTAATACGGTGGACCCACTGAGTTCGTTACCATTGTAGTTCATGAAAATCGGAGTTCGTGATATTTTTTCGCAAAAATATTGGTTCAGTGTTCGCGATCTGCTCGGAGTTCGTGATTCGTCCCGGACATGTACGCGTGGCCCGAGCAGGCCCGGCATTCCATTCAGAGTCAGTGTGCCATTGTTTACTAGCGAGAGACCGCCACCCACGCATTCATACCATACATTTTGTCATTATTCCATTGTTTTTAGTGTTTGCAACTGCTAAATAAGCCACCATGAGCCCCAAGAAAGCTCCTAGTGCCAGCCCTTTGGTAAAGGGCTGAGAGGGGAGAATGTCTTCTTAAGTGATTCAATGATTCTATGATATGTTATGATACTAAAGCAGCAGGAGTTGATAAAGTCTATAGTGCCAGCCAGCAATAAAGTGTAGCATTAACAGTGTAGCAAGTAAGTTAAGCGATTAAGCGATAGAAAAATGACGACACGAAACATAACTCCTCCAATGTTGTTGGAGTTATATAAGGCGAATGACAACACCACCGTGTGTCTGGCGGCCATCACTATTTAAGGCGTATCTTTCAGTGGCCTTTATACACCCAACAACAAACACCACAACACCAGTCATCACATTCGTAATGATATTTGATTCATTCTAGAGTATATGTCATGTTTCTATGTTATTAATATTGTTTATTATGCCATATTAGATGAATTGTGATAGATAAATAAGTCGTATAGATGATATTAGCGAAATATTGAAGGACTATCTTGTCCTGTCCCCAAACACACACCCCAGTCGCCTGCACAATTCGAAACATAGGGCAGAAACAGAAGTTTCTGGAACACTTTTTTGAGTAACAGGGGTCCAGTGACTCTCAAGTTGGTCGTAGTGGCATTAAAAAACAAAGAAGGGAAGTAACCCAGGGAAAGGACTTGGTACCTGAAGTCTTTAACCCTTTGGGGGTCGGTGCCGTACTAGTACGTTTTACAAGCAGGGGTTGGTGCCGTACTAGTACGCCCAAATTCTAGCGGCCTCAATTTAAGCAGAAAACGTCTGGTAGGCATACATATGAAAGAATGGGTCTGTGTGGTCAGTGTGCGCAGTATAAAAAAAATCCTGCAGTACACACTGCATAATGAGAGAAAAAAACCTCTGAACGTTTTTTTCGATTAAAACAGCGACTTTGCAGTCGATTTTCGTATCGTTTTTATTGATGTATTCTCGTTTTCTTGGTCTCATTTGATAGAATGGAAGATATATTACAGAAATAGAGATGATTTTGATTGGTATGACAATGACAGGTACCTTGAAATTGAGCTCAAAGTAGCGAAAATGTTCGATTTTTGACAATGTTCAAGAGTAAACAAATCACACCATGCCTCCAATACACATCAACTGGCGAGTCTTATATTCATGCACAAGTGCTCTGATATTATTTATACCATTTTTACAATGATGCAGTTGTATACATAACAGTAAATCTTCTATTTTTTGTGAGAATAAAAATTCAAAATGAAAAGCAAAAGTAATGGAACAGGGGCCTGGAGACGTGACTAATGAACAAAGAACATGTTATTTTAGTGCCAGGAATGTCTGCCTTGTTTACTCTGGACCCTATTTTGAAATTGGCATCGTTTGAAATTTGTGTGAAATTGGAAAATTGCCATTTTCTGACCACTATTTTGGGTAGATGAAATTGGTAAATAGGCGGTTTCTTGTACTCAATCAATAGAAGAAATGGAGTTCTAGCGTAATAGCTATAATTTTAGGAGACTGAAACATTGGAATTTGTCGAAAATAGGGCTCAAAGTGGGCAAAATCGCTGATGCGTAAGTGTCATGGCTACCGCTAACTTCGCAGAAGCATAATTCCGTTAGTTTTCGATCAAATTTCATAATTTTGGTGGCGTTATGATCGGAAAAAGATTCTCTATCATTTCATAAGAAAAAATTAATTTTTTTTTCCAAAAAAATTTCGACCCCAGGAACACTTTCCTGAGAAGGCCTGTCGACCCCCAAAGGGTTAAGGAAGGGGATTTCCCTTCCAAACAAAAGCAACTCTTCCATCCTCTCCCCTCCTCCCGTCTTCCACACATCAACAACTCTTTAATAAAGGTAAGTTACATGTTATTATTGTTTTATTCTTCATGTTTCATTGTTTTCTGTGTAATTTAATGTATATTTAATGTACAAAAATATTTTATTTTAATATTTTTGGGTGTCTGAAACGGATTAATTTTATTTCCATTATTTCTTATGGGGAAAATAGATTCGGAGTTCGTTAGATTCGGTGTTCGTGACGCCCTCTGGAACGGATTAATCACGAACTCCAGGGGTCCACTGTATTGTTTTTTTATTATGTGCAACTTCAAGATTATTATTCTTATAAACCTCCACCTTGACTACCTTGCATTATTATTAAGATTAAATAAAGATTTTAATACAAGTTAACCCCTTTTATCTTGTCTAGATTTAAGTAGTTATTATGTACGTAAAGTGGAACCCCGAGTTTTGAACTCAATCCGTTCCAGGAGCTAGTTCTAAACTCGAAACGTTCGAAACTCGAAGCAATATTTCCCATAAGAAATAATGCAAATACAGTGGTACCTCGAGTTACGATATTTTTTCGTTCGAGAATGCTGTTCAAGTGCCATTACCAAACGAATTTATCCCCATAAGGAATAATGTAATATAGACTAGTCCTTTTACACCCCCAAAAATATACTTACAAAAGCATTTAAAAAAATAAACTTACATAAAAGGGCGATTTTGGGGACCATCGTAACTCGAGGTACCACTGTACAATTAATCTGTTCCAGAAACCCAAAAATATTCACAAAAAATACATTTTATTGAGATTAATTATAGTTTTACATACACACAACAATCATACATAGTACAGTTATTAATAAATAAATACAAACATTTAAATAAACATTTAAAATAACATTTTTACTTACCTTTATTGAAGATTGTTGATGGCATCTGGAAGATAGGGAGGAGGAGTGAGGGAGGGAGGGCTTAGTGTTTGGAAGGGTAATCCCCCTCCATAAGGACTTCAGGTAACAAGTCCCTCTCTGGGGTTACTTCCCTTCTTTTTCTTTTAATGCCACTAGGACCAGCTTGAGTCACTGGACCCCTGTCTTGAAAAATAACTGTCAAGAGTCCTCTGTTTCTGGTGCCACTTTAAGATGTCCCTAAAATGGGACAGTGTTTTGTCACTGAACTGAACATGTTGCAGATATAGCTTGTTTCAGCTTGCTCAGGGCGATATTTTTCAGCAAATGCCTGCTCCTTATTCCACATTGCACAAATTTCCTTAATCTCTGAAGAAGGCACCTCATCCACTCCCTCTTCCTCCTCCTGTGAAGCAAGTTCCTGAACTCTGGTCTGATGCTGTTCCAGTTCCAGCTCTTCAGTGGTTAGCTCTTCATTGTGGTCATCCACCAACTCTTCCACATCCTCGCCACTCACCTCCAACCCCAGGGACTTCCCCAATACTTGAGGTTTGCTCATGGCAAATTCCCTTAAGGAAAAGGAGGAGAAGATGCAAAGAATAACGGAGCGGCTACAGGAGGCCAATATCTCTGAAATACGTAGGGAGACACTAGTCAGAGAAATAGCAAACATCGAATTAAAACTAAAGGAATCTTACAGGAATCAAGAGACACGGGAAGAACTAAAAGCCATAAATGAAATTGAAAGACACCCTAAGTATTTCTTTTCCTATGCAAAATCAAAGTCGAGAACAACAACCAGTATTGGGCCTCTACTTAAACGGGATGGGCCCTACACAGATGACAGCAAGGAAATGAGTGAGTTACTTAAATCCCAGTATGACTCAGTTTTTAGCGAGCCACTAACCAGACTGAAAATCGAAAACCTAAATGATTTTTTTATGAGAGTGCCACAGAACTTGACAGACGCATGCCTTTCTGACATCACCACGACGCCAAATGACTTCGAAAAGGCAATAAATGACATGCCCATGCACTCCGCTCCAGGCCCAGACTCATGGAACTCCGTGTTCATCAAGAACTGCAAGAAGCCCCTATCACATGCTTTTAACATCCTGTGGAGAGGGAGCATGGACACTGGGATCGTCCCGCAGCTACTAAAAACAACAGACATAGCCCCGCTCCACAAAGGGGGCAGTAAAGCAATAGCAAAGAACTACAGACCAATTGCGCTAATGTCCCATATCATAAAAATCTTTGAAAGGGTTCTAAGAAGCAAGATCGCCACCCATCTTGATACCCATCAATTGCACAACCCAGGACAGCATGTATTTAAAGTAGTAGTCAACAGAGTAAAGTCTGAGGCAGCTACTCTGAAAAGCTCTGTTCCACAAGGCACAGTACTTGCTCCCATCCTATTCCTCTTCCTTATATCAGACATTGACAGGGATATAAGCCACAGTGCTGTGTCTTCCTTTGCAGATGACACCCGAATCTGTATGACAGTGTCCACCGTTGAAGACACTGCAAGACTCCAAGCAGACATAAACCAAATCTTTAAATGGGCTGCAGAAAACAATATGAAGTTCAATGATGAGAAATTTCAATTACTCAGATACGGAAAACGTGAAGAAATTAAAATCTCATCGGAGTACAAAACTAATTCCAACCACACAATAGAGCGATCTCACCTTCAAGGTGTCAGAGGATCTCACCTTCAAGGATCATAACAAAGTAGCAATTGCATCTGCTCGAAAAATGACAGGATGGATAATGAGAACCTTCAAAACCAGGGATGCCAAGCCCATGTTGACACTTTACAGATCGCTTGTTCTATCTAGGCTGGAATATTGCTGCACACTAACTGCACCTTTCAAGGCGGTGAAATTGCTGACCTTGAAAATGTGCAGAGAACCTTCACCGCACGTATAAGTGCGATAAACCACCTCAACTACTGGGAACGCTTGAAGTTCCTAAACCTGTACTCTCTAGAACGCAGGCGGGAGAGATATCAGGGGTGCCACTAGCACGTTGAGGGACAACACAATAAGTATCAGGGGCCCAAGATTGTTCAACTGCCTCCCAGCATACATCAGGGGGATTACCAACAAACCCCTGGCTGTCATTCAAGCAGGCACTTTACAAGCACCTAAAGTCGGTACCTGACCAGCCAGGCTGTGGTTCGTACGTTGGACTGCGTGCGGCCAGCAGTAACAGCCTGGTTGATCAGGCTCTGGTCCAACAGGAGGCCTGGTCACAGACCGGACCGCGGGGGCGTTGACCCCTGGAATTCTCTCTAGGTAGACTCCAGGTATACCTTCCACAACAGACAGAGGGTCGGCAAGGTCAGGGTCAGCCTCAAACCCTTCAAAATCCTTCTCTTGGACACAACCTAGCCACAATTGTCTCCAAGCAGAGTTCAAAGTCCTGGAAGTCACTCCCTTCCAAGCCTTACCTATAAGGCCTATGGAGTTGTAGATATTGAAGTGATTCCTCCAAAACTCTCTTAGGGTCAACTCAAGTGTCTGAGGTCACTTCAAAGCACTTTTCTTGAAGGGACCAGTCCGGCAATTTCGGTTAGGATTTTTATTTATCGTCCGATTTTTTTTTATTTTTGGTGTACGTTTAGAAGCATATATGTAACATAATATGACAAAGTTTCAATAAGATTGGCCAACAAACAACTGAGAAAAAAATTTTTTACTGATTTTGACAAATGGCAGCACTTGGTGCACAAATTGGCACTATGAGTGGCACTTCGACAATCCCCACTGTTAGAATACATCTAACACGACGTTTTGAAAGAGTCAATTAATCTAATATACCTTATCTTCGTGCCGAAAAAAAATACATTTGGTACGTTTTATGGCATTCACCAAAATATCTGCCTTTTACCCCCCCACAAAATCAAAAATATTTGAGATATTCCAAAAAATAAATTTTGCAGAAGTCAAGCACACTTTGTTTTATATTGTCTGTGAAAATCATTTCAATCCAATCATTATTAATGGTAATACAAGAAGCAATAGGCCCAAATCTTGCTTTCGAGATATTCGGCTGAACGCGCGGACTGGCTAATTACGCCAGAAAAGTACAAAAATTTCACGAAAATCGCGCTATTTTGGGCTTTTCTATGCAATATAAGTGATTTCTTATTGTTTCCCATGTATGAAACACCGTTTTCTTTAGTTCTACCAGAGGTAACAAAGAAAACCCGTCTCTTATAGTCGGTAACATTTCTTCAAGGCCACCACCACCCTCCAGTATAAACTATACAAATAATATTATTTTGGCCTTCTTTCTTATTCGTTTATCTTATTTATCTTATGCATAATATCATTAATGAATAAATGATATAAGCAGAAAAAGGATATTAGCAATAATAGCGTCAGTATAAGACATCTTGTGAGCGGCACTCAGACTGCCGACATCTATAAAAATCGATTACTGGTTGTTGCATCATCATGCAAGCTCCGCCCACCTCTGATATAAGCTCCTCCCACACTGTAATGATGTTAAGTGGTAAATTTATTGTATTAGGAAGAAAAATAGACAGAAAATTAAAAAACAAACCAAAAAAATATAAAAATTCACCTCACGCTTATGCATATATTTACCTGGCGGGTCGCCACCAGACATGTTTCAAGTAGCTATAATTTGCTTTAGAAACATCGTATTATGATGTGGTTTTCACCAAAATGTTGCCAAATACTTGTACTATTTTTCTGTAAACAAAACCCAATATCATATTTTTTTCGAATAATTCTCATGACGCGCGAGAATTTGCCGGACTGCTCCCTTGTTCAAACACTGCTTTTGTGTAGAGTTTTTTGAAGATAGAAATGACCTGCTGGTCCATGGGCTGGAGAGAGGAGTGGTGTTAGGAGGCAAGAACTTCACTTTTATAAAACTGAAGTCATTATACAGAGTGGCAACTTATTTTCCAGGAGGTATTTTTTCACACTGGGGGTCAAACTCTTCATGGACCCACTCTTTAAAAATTTGCCTTGTGACCCATGCCTTATTATCAGCTTTCCACAACATACACAATCTATTCTTGACGACATTGTGTTTCTTGAACACTCTGGGATTTTCTGAGTGATACACCAGTAAAGGCTTCACTTTAAAATCCCCACTAACGTTAGAACAAAACAAGAGAGTTAGCCTGCCTTTCATAGGCTTGTGTCCTGGCAGTGCCTTTTCCTCTTGAGAGATGTAGGTCCTGTTGGGCATTTTCTTCCAAAACAGGCCTGTTTCATCACAATTGAACACTTGTTTAGGTTTCAAATTCAGTTATGAATTTTTCAGCTGCATGTTTGTCTGAACTGGTAGCCTCACCATGCCTTACTACATTGTGTATGCCACTACGCTTCTTAAATCTGTCAAACCAGCCTCTGCTGGCCTTAAAATCACTAACACTAAAATCAGCACTGGTTCCAGGCATTTTCTTTACAAGATTGGCATGCAACTGCCTTGAATTTTCACAAATGATTGTCTCCGACACACTATCACCAGCTAACTCTTTATCCTTGATCCACACCAGCAACAACTTCTCAACCTGTTCGACTATTTTTAGTCTATTTCTGGTTAGCATATCAACACCTCTCGCAACATCACCTTCCTTAATATTCACCTTTAATTTCCTTCTTTTACATACTCTACCAAACTCATCCACCAACCTCTGCAACTTCTCTTCAGAATCTCCCAAAAGCAACTCCCACTTTGTGTTAGATTTTTATCTTTTAACCCCACACCTCTTGCCAACACCCAAGCATTCACTTCTCTTACAACTCCATCTATAAATATACTGAACAACCATGGTGACATCACACATCCCTGTCTAAGGCCTACTTTTACTGGGAAATAATCTCCCTCTTGCCTACATACTCTAACCTGAGCCTCACTATCCTCGTAAAAACTCTTCACAGCTTTCAATAACCCACCTTGTATTCCATACATTTGCAACATCTGCCACATTGCCCCCCTATCCACCCTATCATATGTCTTTTCCAAATACATAAATGCCACAAAAACCTCTTTACCTTTATCTAAATACTGTTCACATATAAGTTTCACTGTAAACACTTGGTCTACACACCTCCTACCTTTCCTAAAGCGTCCTTGTTCATCTGCTATCAAGCTCTCTGTCTTGTTCTTAATTCTTTCAATAATAACTCTACCATACACTACCAGGTATACTCAACAGACTTATTCCCACATAATTTTTACACTCTTTTGTCCCCTTTGCCTTTATACAAAGGAACTATGCATGCTCTCTGCCAATCCCTAGGTACCTTACCCTCTTCCATACATCTATTAAATAAAAACACTAACCACTCCAAAACTATATCCCCACCTGCCTTTAACATTTCTATCTTTATCCCATCAATCCCAGCTGCTTTACCCCTTTCATTTTACCCACTGCCTCACGAACTTCCCCCACACTCACAACTGGCTCTTCCTCACTCCTACAAGATGTTATTCCTCCTTGCCGTATACACAAAATTATAGCTTCCCTGTCTCCATCAACATTTAACAATTCCTCAAAATATTCCCTCCAACTTCCCAATACCTCTAACTCTCCATTTAATAACTCTCCTCTCCTATTTTTAACTATCAAATCCATTTGTTCCCGAGGCTTTCTCAACTTATTAATCTCACTCCAAACTTTTTCTTATTTTCAACAAAATTTGTTGATAACATCTCACCCACTCTCTCATTTTTTTACATTGCTTCACCACTCTCTTAACCTCTCTTTTTCTCTCCATATACTCCTTCATCCTTGCATCACTTCTACTTTGTAAAAACTTCTCATATGTTAACTTTTTCTCTCTTACTACTCTCCTTACATCATCATTCCACCAATCGCACTTCTTCCCTCCCGCACCCACTTTCCTGTAACCACAAACTTCTGCTGAACACTAACACTATATTATTAAACTTACCCCATACATCTTCTACCCCATTGCCTATATTCTCACAAGCCCATCTATCCTCCAACAGTTGTTTATATCTTACCCTAATTGCCTTCTCTAGTTTATAAACCTTCACCTCTCTCTTACTTGCTGGTTCCATTTTCCTTGTATCCCATCTACCTTTTACTCTCACTGTAACTACAACTAAAAAGTGATCTGATATATCTGTGGCCCCTCAATAAACATGTACATCCTGAAGTCTACCCAACAGTCTTTTATCTACAAATACGTAGTCCAACAAACTACTGTCATTACGCCCTATATCATATCTTGTATACTTATTTATCCTCTTTTTGTTAAAATATGTGTTACCTATAACTAAACCCCTTTCTATACAAAGTTCAAATATTATTATATTTGAAATAGCCAATGTTTGTTTATTTGTTTTTCACCGTTATTAATGGACATATACAGTGGACCCTCGCTATTCGAACACTCCAAAACTCACCCATATTCCAGAATGCTGTTCAAGTGCTGTTACCAAACGAATTTATTCCCATAAGGAATGATGTAAATTGGGTTAGTGCATTTCAGACCCCCAAAAATACACTTATAAAAGCACTTACAAAAATAAACTTACATAAAAGGGTGAGTTTTGGAGTGTTCAAATAGCGAGGGTCCACTGTACCATTTACAGTGGACCCCCTAGTATTGGCCTTAATCTGTTCCAGGAGCTAGGCCTCAACTCGAACTGGCCGAAAGTCGAACTAATATTTCCCATAAGAAATAATGTAAATACAATTAATCTGTTCCACCCAAAAATATTCACAAAAAAATTCATTTTTTGAAGAATAAATACTATAGTTTTACATACAGAAAACAATGAGAAATAAATATAAAGCACTAATTTTAATGGAAAAATGAACATTTAAATCAGTTTACCTTTATTGAAGACTCTTGTTGGTGTATGAGAAAGGCAGGAGAGTTTGTTTGGAGGCAGGACAAGATAGTCCTTCAATATGACACTAATATAAACTCTGTGGCTTATTTATCTACCACAATTCATCTAATATGACATAATAAATAATATTAAAACCTAAGAAACATAATATATACTCTAGAATGAATAAAATATATCATATGTCTCTCTCCCTAACCGACAGTGTTGCTGTGTTGCTTGTTGTTGGGTGTATAAGGGCCACTGAAAGATAAGCCTTACATAGTGGTGGTCATGGCCGCCAGATACAGCAGTGTTGTCAGTCGCCCTATATAACTCCATCAACATTGGAGGAGTCAGTTTCGTTCTGTACTTTCCCTATCGATTAATCGCTTAACTTACTTGCTACACTGATAATGCTACACTATCACTGGCTGGTGCTATAGCCTTTATCGACTCGTGCTGCTTTAGCATCGTACATATCGTAGAATCACTGAATCATTGAAGAAGGCACATTCTCCCCTCTCTCTTCCTCCTCCACTTTGCTACTTTGCTACAATTTCTTTCTTCAATTCTATCGTGTTTGTCACTTTCTTTACCTAAGGGCTGCTACTATGAAGTTTCTTAAGGCCCATGGTGGCTTATTTCACAGTCACAATCAATATACAAGCACTAAACACAATGAATTTATTGTGAAATGTTTGGATGAGTGCGCTGGGTAATGTTCACTCAATGGTAAACAAAGCTAGACTGGCTCACAACGCCTGCGTGGGGAGGCGGACAGGTCTGGTACGCTGGCTGAAACACGGGGAAACAGCCGATAGTCGGGCCAAAATTGGGCCGAAAAAAGCGACCGAAACACGAGTCGGCTGATACTCAGGGTAGCCGATACTCGGTTGTCCACTGCACACTTTTTAATATATTCACATTACATACCCACAAACTTATTTTTATTCATCGTGTTTTTCTGTGTAGTACTCGAGAAGAAACACTAAAAATAAAAAGGTACCTTTCCAGTGAATTTACAGAACATTAATCTTACCATACTATCATGTAGCTATGAAACAAACAAGGTTTGCAATGTGATCATCTAACTTCAAATTACAAACTGGAATCAACAAAAAGATGACAAAAGTTATCAAAGCTTAATAATTAAATAGCCAATATAAAAAATGAATCACAAGTTTAACTCAAAACCACTTTCATATTCTGAAACTAAATTATTCTATAAAAACAACTATTTTTTCTATACAGATTAGAGCATAGTATAATACAGTATAGTGTACTTACTTGAGCAAACTTATGACCATAACTAAGCCATTCTTTTTCTATTAGAACTGCAACACCAGTTATCGTACGGTAGTAACCATCCAGCATTAGCATAGCTAGAGCTGTAAGCTAATTTAGAGAAGTCCATAAATTGGTTATAGGAAATCCAAAAGTAATCATTACCTATTTGTTAAGAAAATACATAGACAACAGCATATGTTTATAATTCATGTAACCATATATACAGTGCTAGTCATGGCATTATACTGGGTAAGCGCCCCGGCATAATGCCGTGATGAAAATCAAAGGCCTACCATACAGGGGGGTCTTTTTTCGTCAGTGCATTATGCCAGGTAGCATGACGTCACGGCCTGCCGTCACACTCCACAGTGACTCATCAAGTGCTCACGTGGCTGCCGTAGTGAGAGGAAGTGTTGCACTTTTGTCTCTCATCCACCCCATCTTTTGTCCGGTGTTCTCTTTGGTTTTGGGGCTATACATGTTTGATATGGGTAAAAGGAAGTCTTTAATACCTGAAACTATAGCTCAAATCATAGGGCTTCACAAAGCTGGGCACCAGACTAAAGAAATAGTGGAGAATGTTGGTGTGTGTGAGCGTTCAGTGAGAAACTGGGTGCAGCTTTTCAAGGTTGGTGTCGGTGTCGAGTTACCATCTGCCAAACCTCAGCCTGGCCCCTTGAAGAAGACATCTGTTCATACCTTAACTGTGTTAAAGAAGCAGTTAGAGAGTACACCTAAGATAACTGCTAGAGAATTGAAAGAAAAGAACCCACATCTTCTCTCAGAGATGTCTGTAAGAACTGTTAACAGACATGTGTCAGAACTGGGCTACAGTAGTCACCGCCAGGTTAAGAAACCGATCCTCTCCAAGCCACAGAAGAAACGTAGGCTGGATTATGCAAAGAAATATCTTCACTGGACTCCTCAACAGTGGTCTGAAGTACTTTGGAGTGATGAAACAACCTTCACCATCACCTGTAACCGTGGGGGACATGTGTACCGCCCCAAAGGTAGTGACCCGCTAGACCACGCTACCACTGTGGAACCACCAAACACCCAGACTCGCTCATGGTTTGGGGTGTTTCAGTGCTCAGTGTTGGTGAACTCATTGTGCTTCCCAAAAACCAGTATAATTACCTGGAGTTACTGTGTGACAATTTACCTGAGGCGTTTGACAAGTGTGGGGCAACGGTTTTTGTGCAGGACGTTGCACTGTGTCATACCGCCAAATCTGTAGTTCAGTGGCTTTAGGACTGTGAAGTGAGGTTCTTTAATGACTGACCAGGCAATTCCCAGACCTAAACCCTATTGAGAACCTCTGGTCAATAGTGAAACAAAGTTTACTGGGCAAGGATATCAGTTCCATCCCGTGGCTGGAGGCTGCTCTACATGAGGCATGGAATAATATACCTCTCCAAACCCTCAAGAATTTGTGTGAGTCTTCCTACACGGCTGAGGGACGTGATTAACCCTTTGACTGTTTCGGTCGTATATATACGTCTTATGAGCCACTGTTTCCGACGTATTAATACGCATAAATTCTAGCGGCCTCAAATCAAGCAGGAGAAAGCTGGTAGGCCCACATGTGAGAGAATGGGTCTGTGTGGTCAGTGTGCGCAGTATAAAAAAAATCGGGAAGCCAGTGGTGCATTGTGGGAACGCCATTTCAGTAGTCCTTATTCAGCATGCCTAGCGGTAAGAATTATCTGACTCCTTGGCACATCTGGGACTCTTCTCTTCCTCAGTGATAGCTCTAACACAGATGGAAGTGTCTCTGAAGATAAATTTCATGGTTTTGAGGGGTTTGTGACCGAAAGCAATGCCCAGGATACCAGAAGGAAGGAAGGAAGGAAGAAGAAAGAAAGTAAGGAAGGAAGAAATGAGAGGAAGGAAGGCAGGAAAGAAGAGATGAGAGGAAAGAAGGAAGGAAGAAAGAAAGAAAGTAAGGAAGAAATGAGAGGAAGGAAGGCAGGAAAGAAGAGATGAGAGGAAGGAAGGAAGGAAAGAAGAGATGAGAGGAAGGAAGGAAAGAAGAAGTAAGGAAGGAATTAAGAAAGGAAGAAAGAGAGAAAGGAAGGAAGGAAGAGATGAGAGGAAGGCAATAAGTAGGAAAGAAAGGAAGGAAGGAATGAAGGAAGAAAGGAAGCTAGGAAGGTAGGAAGGAAAGGAAGGAAGGTTGTGGGGGAGAAGACATGCTACCCCATTTGTGTTGACAGGTTGACAGGCAGTGAGGGTGGTGAGTAATGGTATAATATGTCATTTTGACAGCTGCCTTACCTTGACTCAGCAAATTTAGATGTCCACACACACAAACACAGCTTGAAGCTTTGAAGTACTAAATATCAGTTGATGGAAAGTGTCCAGTCATTATATATATGTGTATATATGTTATAGAACAATAGTAATAAAAATTTTTTATTGTTGGTTGGTGTAAACAAGTTTTGTAAACAATATAATGATACTAATGTTTGTGCGATTATTGTGTTGCATACAACGAGTGTATATATATACATTGCACCTTACTTTGGTCTCACTGGCCACATAAGCTACGTTAAAAAATAAAATAGTGAAAAAAACAAGAAATCTACAAATGGAAGTAAACAAAAGTTTACTGAGTGAGCGGCATTCGCCGCTGTTGCCATACACGGCTCATTTTCTGCCAACTTTGCGCCTCCATATCTCGGTAAGTACTGATCGCAAAAAAATTTTTTAGGATAAAAACAATCAGAAAAATAATCTTAACATTTTGATAAGAAAAAATAATTTTTTTTCGAATATTTTGCGACAACAGGAGTGCACTCAGGATTAGGGGTTGTGACAGTCAAAGGGTTAAGCATAAAGGATGCAGCACCAAGTATTAAAACCTCAGTAAGTGTGAAAATATATATATTATAATCTTTCATGGTATGTGTTTGTGTTTAGGTACGTGTGTGGGGAAGGGGCGGCATAATGCTGTGACTAGCACTGTACATGGTAATGCATAGCAGGAACTAAAATTTTACATTTCAGAATATTCAGAAGCTACAAAAAAGTCAAATTTCACATTTCAATGCAAAAATTATTCAGTGTGAGGACTTCAACTGACCTGTGCAGTACGATCCCAACCATCAGAGCAGTGTACAACTACACTGGTCTTGTGACTCTCTACTTTGTCAGCAATACGTAATGCTCCACTCAAGACACAGCGAATGTGGTCCAACCAATGTGTGGCTTCAAGGTTGCTTAGCCAGTGAGCATTGTCAATGTGTGGGTAACACACCTCTGGAAATCAAAATACTCAGAAATAGTATAATACATATATTCATTTGATACTGGTTGCTTATAATCAAATCTTTTAGCTAACACTGCAACATCAGGACATTAACGATTTTAGGGTCGAGATCCCCGCTCTCAAACTTGCTTTCAGGGTCGAAGAATTTAAAAAAAAATATTATTATTTTATCATATGAAATGATAGAGAATCTTTTTCCGAAGGTAATGAAACCAAAAGTACGAAATTTGATGAAACTTTCGGAATTATGTTCTCTCAAAGTAAGTGGTCTCAGTGATATTTACGCATCAGCGATTTCGTCCAGTTTGCGCCTTATTTTTGGCCAATTTCATTGTTCCAGTCGACCAAACTCATAGCTATTTCACTAGCATTCCTTCTATTCTACTGATTGATTACAAGAAACTGCCCATTTACTATTTCAACTACCCAATAAAGTGATCAGAAATTGGTAATTTGGCCAATTTCACACAAATTTCAAGAAATGCAAATTTCAAAATAGGGTCCAGAATAAACAATGCAGACATTCCTGGCACTAAAATAACATTTTCTCTGTTCATTAGTCACATCTCCAGGCACCTCTCACATTACGCTTGCTTTCCATTTTGAATTTTTATTCACACAAAAAATAGAAGATTTACTGTTATGCAGACTACTGCATTACTGCAATAATTGTATACAAATGTCAACCCATTCATGAACGCAAATTAGATTGGCCAGTTGGACATGTATTGAACAAGTGATGTCATTTGTGCACTCTGGAATATCGGTAAAAATCGAACAATTCTGCTATTTTGAGCTCAATTTCAAGATACTTTCAGTCCTGAAACCAATCAAAGTCATCTCTATTTCTGTAATATATTTTCAATTCTATCAAATGAGACCAAGAAACTGAGAATACAACCATAAAAACCATGCAAAAATACACCACAAAGTTGCTGTTTTACACCAAAAACACGGTTGCAGTATTTTCTTGTCATTATGTACTGCATGCTGCAGGATTTTTTTGTATGGTGCACACTTACCGCATACACCCATTCTCTCATATCTAGGCCCAAATTTACCGCTCACCACTTATGTGAGTGCGCTGAGTTCATGGCGTTGTACTACGGGACCGACGCTGCCTTCAAAGCCATGATACAACAGGATCAACAATGAAAGGGTTAAATCAGTGATTTGTCTGCATTTCAAAATACAACAGTGACAAGTTCTTTGGTATTTCATTCAACAATATAATGTTTTCTAAAAATAAGTTCTTTCATACACAACAAAGGTTTTATAGAATACCCAGTAAATGAATGCAAAAAATATTTAGACAATGAAAACATAAATACAGTTGTACCTTGACTTATGAGTTTAATTCGTTCCGTGACCGAGCTCGTAACTCAATTTGCTCATATATCAAATCAATTTTCCTCGTTGAAATTAACTGAAATGCCATTAATCCATTCCAGCCCCAAAAAAAACAACCCAATTTTTTTGTTACAGGTTTTTAAATAAGAAAAATGTATTTATAAATAAGAAATATTGTATACTCCACCCACCACCTTCACTACTCCACCCACCACCATCTCTATTACACCCACCACCCTTACTACTCCACCCACCACCATATCTACTCCACCCACCATTATCACTACTCCATCCACCACCATCACTACTCCATCCACCACCATCACTACTCAATCCACCACCATCACTACTCAATCCACCACCATCCCTACTCCATCCACCACCATCACTACTCCACACACCACCATCTCTACTCCACCCACCACCTTCACTACTCCACCCACCACCATTTCTACTACAACCACCACCCTCACTACTCCACCCACCACCATCCCTACTCCACCTTCACTACTCCACCCACCCCATGACTACTCCACCGACCACCATGACTACTCCACCCACCACCATCACTACTCCACCCACCTTAATGGTTCTGGAAAAACTCTGAATGTTCAAATGGAGGTTACCTCTTCCCCGGATTTATATGAGAACCAAACAAGGGACGAGGTGCCTCACTACAATCTGGGATTAGTGAGGGAGCATTATCCTTCCAGTTATGTCTTGGAAGAGCATGTGGGATGGGACCAAGTACCTGACATTCCTCTGGATACAGAGTTGGATCTGACTTCAGATATGCCACCAACTAGTGGCTGCATATCCGAAGCTCACTCGTAACTCGGATATTGGCTCACAACTCAAAGCAAAACATCAACCGAACGACGGCTTGTAACTCAGAAAACTCGTAAGTTGGGGCACTCATAAGTCAAGGTACCCCTGTAATACAAAAAAGTGAAGCGGTACCCCGAGTTTCGAACTTTCTTTGTTCCAGAAGGCTGTTTAAGTGCCGTTACCGAACGAATTTGTTCCCATAAGGAATAATGTAAATTAGATTAGTCTGTTTCAGACCCCCAAAAATACACTTACAAAAGCACTTACAATAATACACTTACATAATTGGTCGAGTTGGGAGCAGTTCGAAACTTAGGATACCACTGTATGAAAGACATCTTTCATTATCATTACCCCACAAAAATTTGATTTTTTGAAAACAGCAACAAAATGGCTTACCTTGAAGTTTACGAAGACTCTCTCTCATCACATGGATATTGTGGATGTCAAGGAATTGGACTTCAGCATTTTGATATGCATCTTCACTTTCATATCCACCACCCTTAGCCTTGTTTGCAACAGCATTCACACTGAGGAAAATAAGATTTTCATCAAATCCAACAATGAGTATAAAGACTATTAATGAAGAGAAAGCCTTTTTTTTAGATGACATTTTGTTCACAAGGCCACCTATGACACGGCATCCTACTTTCCTACCTTCACTGCATATGACACGGTGGCCTGTGGCCTGGTAGGCAAAATTCGCACTTCACATGCTGAGGGTCTGTGGTTTGATTCCCGGCAAGTGTGGAAAAATTGGGCGTGTTTCCTTACACCTGTTGTCCCTGTTCACCCATCAGTAAAATTGGTGCCTGAGTGTTAGTCGACTGGTGTGAGTTGCATCCTGGGACAAAACTGACCTAATTTGCCCGAAATGCTCTGTAAAAGAAGGGGCTTTCTATATAGTAGTATGTCATTGATGTCAGCTAGGCCTGTATACCTTGTACATGTACTTGTAGAAATAAAATTTCTTTTTTTTAACACTTCGGCCATTTCCCACCAAGGCAGGGTGACCCAAAAAGAAAGAAAAAACTTTCATCATCATTAAACAATTTTACCATCACTCATACATAATCACTGTCTTTGCAGAGGCACTGAGATACGACAGTTTAGAAGTCCCTCCAAACTGCCAAAATCCTAAACCCCTCCTTTAAAGTGCAGGCATTGTACTTTCCATTTCCAGAACTCAAGTCCGGCTAACCAGTTTCCCTGAATCCCTTCACAAAATATTACCCTACTCACACTCCAACAGCTTGTCAGGTCCCAAAAACCACTCGTCTCCATTCCAGTAAATGTTTTTTTATTTTTTGATAATTTTTTAATAATTGTAGATACTTATTTACATCTTCCTTTACTCTTATGAATACAAATATTGATCCTGATATCAACCTTTTATTGAACTGCACAAATAATCCTAACAGTAATTGTCATTACTACACTGTTAGTCAGGCTAAAACTCTACTCAGTGCCAGCAAGAACATTACAGTTTTCAACTACAGTGGACCCTCGGTTAACGAATACCCCGGAAATCGTGCAATTATGTAAGTATAATTTTGTAAGTTCTTGTGGAAGTGTATTTTTGGGGGTCTGAAATAGACTAACCTACTGAAATTTTTCCTTAAGGGAGTAAATTGCTCGGTAATGGCATGAGCAGACTTCAGGAGTGAAGTTTTACGAAACTCGGTCCACTGTAATGTTAGATCATTGAGTAAACACTATGATGACCTCCTTGCATTACTGAAGTCTCTAAATGCTACTACAGTGGTCCCTCGGTTTTCGTGCATCTCCAAACTCGAACATTTATGTAAGTGTATTTTCGTAAGTGCTGTTGCAAGTGTATTTTTGGGGGTCTGAAATAGACTAACCTACGTGACATTATTTCTTAAGGAAGTAAATTTGTTCGGTAATGGCACTTGAGCAGCATTCTGGAACGAATTTTCGGCGAAAACCGAGGGACCACTGTATAACTTTCATTATTCTTACTGAAACGTGGCTCAAACAAGATTTGACTGACATATTTACCATACCTGGTTACACAGCCATACATAGCTGCAGGCCTGACCAACCAGGAGGTGGCACTGCCATCTACTACTCTGATGAACTGGAATGTATGAAATTTGCACAAGGAACGACAAAACCTTAAAAAAAAAAAAAAAAAAAAAACTACAGGTTCCCATCCTTTATTCGAAACCCTTGGGGCCAGCAGTGTTTCGAATTTCAGAATTTTCAAATTTTAGAATGAAGGTGGGGTCTAGAGCAGCACCCCATAATCAAACATTAACACTGCATTAATGTTGGTAGAATTACCGACAAAATGTAAAGTAAAAGGACACAAGTGAAACTAATATGACATTTTATTGTGGCAATGTTTTGCTCTCCAGGAGCTTTATGTAACAGCTTGATAAAGCTCCTGGAGAGTGAAACGTTGCCACAATAAAATGTCACATTAGTTGCACTTGTGTCCTTTTACTTTACATTAACACTGCAGCAAAAACGTATGAATACTCACACTACAGTTTATTTATAGAATAATATATTGATAAATGAACTAATGGGATAATTATAGACTAGGAACATGATTCTCAAGATAATTCTCAAGACGATTGACAGACGGCATTTTTAAAGACTTCTTCAAATGTCATCTGTCTTATTAACATAGGTTTCTGTCTAAACAATCTCTCTTTAACTGAGTAAATTGCCATAATCTCTTGCTCACTGATAAATGCAATAATTATCAAAGCAATAAGCTTTGATAATTCTATTTATTCATTTGCAAAATTCCATGCAAATCCAACCCCTCTCATTCATGTGTTTATCAAACCTAATATATTTATCCATCCTAACATGTTTATCCAACCAAGGAAGGAGCACAGCATCTGACTAAGTAGCACAAGCTAGTCAGGTCTAGGCTAGGCTAGATATTTTTAGCACTATTTACATACCCTTTATTAATTCCTGTTTTCCATTTATACACCTCCATGAAAAAACTTCGGTTTTAGGAACTTTTCAAATTTCAGAATTTCGGATAAAGCGATGGGGACCTGTATAACAGTTGGAGAAGTCTACAGATTACCACACACAAATACTTACACTTTTAGTGGTAACTTTAGAAACATGATAACTGACTCAGAGTTGAATAAACACCACCTGATACTTACAGGAGACTTCAACATAAACCTCATCCAAGCAACTGACCCTCCAGTAGCTGATTTCACAAACACTATGAACAAATGCTTGTTGCTACCTTCTATAACTAAGCCAACAAGAATCTCTGAGACAAGTGCTTCATTACTTGACCATACTACAGACAACACTACAGACCACTACCCCACCTTTCTCATAACCAACTTATGTAAATTGCCACAAGACTCAAGAAAGATATCATTTCGCCTGCATGATGAGCCATCAGTAAATAATTTAATATTACCACTAGGTGACACTGATTGGCAGAGAGAGCTAGCTGACAGCAATAATATTGAGAAAGATGTCAAAACTTATTTACATAACATCCAAAACCTCTATAACATGCATTGTCTGGTCAAAACGAAGCATATCACAGCAAACAGACTAAACAGCTCATGGCTAACAAATAGTATCCTCAAATCCATTGATAAAAAGCACCAACTTGAAAAACTGTTCAGATTAGGCCTGATTACTAAAGAACTGGCTAAACAATACACGTCAATACTCTCAAAACGAATACAAAAATCAAAGCAAATGTACACCTACCATCCGACTTATAACCTACTTTACATACGACCACTCGTACTTACGACCGTATGTCTGGCAGCAGGGCTGAGCGGGCCGATGCATACCACCATATGACAGTTGACTGGAGAACTCTCACATCACTCAAACAGCATCACTTTGAGTTACCCTGCCCTATCAGCAGCATCATATTGTATTAACTGTACTGTACAATATATATGTACCTGGGCAGTAAATTTCACCATGGCCCCTAAGGGGAAGTGTGAATCTTGCACTGGAGCTTGTGGCAAGAAGGCAAGAAAGGTTCTTACTCTCGACCACAAGATGAAAGTACAATGGTACCCTGAGTTTCGTACTGCTCCCAACTCGAACAATTATATGTGTGTATTATTATACTAAATGCTTTTGTAAGTGTATTTTTGGGGGTCTGAAACGGACTAATCTAATTTACATTATTCCTTATAGGAACAAATTCGTTCGGTAATGGCACTCAAACAACCTTCTGGAACGAATAAAGTACGAAACTCAGGGTACCACTGTAATTAAACAGTATGAGGATGGAAAAAACGTCAACAGCATTTCTCGCGATCTTCAGCTCTCCCATTCCAATGTGTCAATAATACTTAAAGATAAAGAGCGCATCAAAGAAGCAGTGAAATCTTCGGCCCCTATGAAACGTGAAATCCCAATTGCCGAGATGGAAAAAATGCTCAATGTTTGGTTAGAAGATTACACTGGTCTGCGTGATTTTTTTGATTGACTATAGTATTATTTTCGGTATATATATATGAAAAATAGTGATTCATTGTGTTTTTTATTCATCTCTATCACATCAGGTTGTCAAGTTATATGGAAACGTTACTTTTCTCTTTTCGCATAACATAAGTAAATGAGAAAGTGATATATTACCAATTAAAATGCTTACCTTATATTGAATTAAATGTTAAATCTAATACATACAGTGGAATCTTGGCTTATGAGTGCCCCATCATACGAGTTTTTCAGGATACAAGAGTCGCTCGACCGATTTTCTGTTTCTGGATACGAGCAAAATTTTAGGATGCGAGTTTCCCCATCAAGGGGGTTTCAGCTCTTGATCTAGGAAATTGTATCTGTGCTCCAGTTCCCTAAATTAATAATAATAATAGTATACCTGGAGAGAGTTCCAGGGGTCAACACCCCTGCAGCCCGGTCTGTCACCAGGCCTTATTATAATAATACGTACGTACATACTAATAATAATACAGTCAACCCTCCGTTTTCGTGATTAATCTGTTCCTGAGGGATCAACTAAAACTGAAACACACGAAAACTGAAACCATTTTCCCCATAAACAATGGAAATTCAATTAATCCGTTCCAGAAACCCAGAAGATTGAAAAAAAAAAAATTGAGGCCTTAATGATAGATTTAAATGCACAAATGAATGAACTCAATGTGACACTTACCTTTATTGAAGACTGATGTTGCTGGATGGAAGAGAGGGAGGAGGGGAGAGGGAAGGGGAATCCCCTTCCATAAGGAATTTAGGTACCAAGTCCTTATCTGGGGTCACTTCCCTGCATGCCTGCTACACTCCCTCCTGCCTGCTACAATCCGCATACCTGCACACTCCCTGCATCATACACTCCCTGCATCATGCTACACTCCCTGCATACATGCTACACTCCCTGCATGCATGCTACACTCCTCATGCATGCTACACTCCCTGCATGCATGCTACACTCCTGCATGCATGCTACACTCCCTGCATGTATGCTCACTCCCTCATGCTCACACTCTTAAATTCCATCGTGTTTCTCACTTTCTTTACCAAAGGACTGGCGCTAGGAGCTTTCTTTGGGCCCACACATAATCAAGGGCCAAAAACAATGAATTGGTAATAAATGTTTTGTATGAACTCCTGGGATGATGTTCACTCAAGCATAAACAATGCTACACTGAGTGACAATGTGCGTGGGTGGCGGTCTAGTGGGCTTTGTATGTGCGGGGCACTGGTGGACAGGTTCCGTACCAAGCACGAAAACAGAGGTAAAATTTCCCGAAAAACTGCACGAAAACTGAAACACACGAAAACAGAGATACACGAAAACGGAGGGTTGACTGTAGTAGGTAGTAGGTTGGTAGACAGCAGCCACCCATGGAGGTACTACCATCCTGCCAGGTGACTGTGAAACAGAAACCTGAAACTGTTTTACATGATGGTAGGATTGTTGGTGTCTTTTTTGTGTCTCATAAACATGCTGGATAACAGGTACATCTTGTTACTTCTACTTACACTTAGGTCACACTACACAGGCATGCACATACATATATATACAGTGGAACCCCGGTTTACATAATTAATTCGTTCCAGAATGCTGTTCAAGTGCCGTTACCAAACGAATTTGTTCCCATAAGGAATAATGTAAATTAGATTAGTCCTTTTAGACCCCCAAAAATACACTTACAAAAGCACTTACAAAAATACACTTACATAATTGTTCGAGTTTGGAGCAGTACGTACAAACATCTAGGTTTTTCTTCTTTTTATTAATAGCTCTTGTTCTTCTTTATTTCCTCTATTGTCCATGGGAAAGTGGAAAAGAATCTTTCCTCCATAACCCATGCACGTCGTACGAGGCGACTAAAATGCCAGGAGCAATGGGCTAGTAACCCCTTCTCCTGTATATATTTAATAAAAAAGAGAAGAAAAACTACAAAATTGGGATGCTTGAATGTGCGTGGATGTAGTGCAGATGATAAGAGATGATTGCTGATGTTATGAATGAAAAGAAGTTGGATGTCCTGGCCCTAAGCAAACAAAGCTGAAGGGAGTAGGCGAGTTTCAGTGGGGAGAAATAAATGGGATTAAGTCAGGAGTATCTGAGAGAGTTAGAGCTAAGGAAGGGGTAGCAATAATGTTGAAGGATCAGTTATGGAAGGAGAAGAGGGAATATAAATGTGTAAATTCAAGGATTATGTGGATTAAAATAAGGGTCAGATGCGAAAAGTGGGTCATAATAAGTGTGTATGCACCTGGAGAAGAGAGGAGTGTAGAGAGAGAGAGAGAGATTTTGGGAGATGTTAAGCGAATGTATAGGAGAAATTGTGATAGGGGACCTAAATGCTAAAGTAGGAGAAACATTTAGAGAGGGTGTGGTAAGTAAGTTTGGGGTGCCAGGTGTAAATGATAATGGGAGCCATTTGATTGAACTTTGTATAGAAAGGGGTTTAGTTATAGGTAATACATATTTTAAGAAAAAGAGGATAAATAAGTATACAAGATATGATGTCAGGTGTAATGACAGTAGTTTGTTGGACTATGTATTGGTAGATAAAAGACTGTTGAGTAGACTTCAGGATGTACATGTTTATAGAGGGGCCACAGATATATCAGATCACTATTTAGTTGTAGCTACAGTGGGAGTAAAAGGTAGATGGGATACAAGGAAAATAGAAGCAGCAAGTGAGAGATGAAGGTATATAAACTATAAGAAGAGGCAGTTAGGGTAAGATATAAACAACTATTGGAGGATAGATGGGCTAGTGAGAGTGTAGGCAATGGGGTCGAAGATGTATGGGGTAGGTTTAAGAATGTAGTGTTAGAGTGTTCAGCAGAAGTTTGTGGTTACAGGAAAGTGGGAGGGAAGAAGAGCGATTGGTGGAATGATGATGTAAAGAGAGTAGTAAGGGAGAAAAAGTTAGTATATGAGAGGTTTTTACAAAGTAGAAGTGATGCAAGGAGGAAGAGTATATGGAGAGAAAAAGAGAGGTTAAGAGAGTGGTGAAGCAATGTAAAAAGAGAGCAAATGAGAGAGTGGGTGAGATGTTATCAACAAATTTTGTTGAACATAAGAAAAAGTTTTGGAGTGAGATTATTAAGTTGAGGAAGCCTAGGGAACAAATGGATTTGATTTAAAAATAGGAGAGGAGAGTTATTAAATGGAGAGTTAGATGTATCAGGAAGATGGAGGGAATATTTTGAGATGTTAAAGGTTGATGAAGACTGGGAAGCTGTGATTTCATGTATAGGGCAAGGAGGAATAACATCTTGTAGGAGTGAGTAAGAGCCAGTTGTGAGTGTGGGGGAAGTTCGTGAGGCAGTGGGTAGAATGAAAGGAGGTAAGGCAGCTGGGATTCATAGGATAAAGATAGAAATGTTAAAAGCAGGTGGGGATACAGTTTTGGAGTGGTTGGTGCTATTATTTAATAAATGTATGGAAGAGGGTAAGGTACCTAAAGATTGGAAGAGAGCATGCATAGTTCCTTTGTATAAAGGCAAAGGGGACAAAAGAGAGTGCAAAAATTATAGGGGAATAAGTCTGTTGAGTGTACCTGGTAAAGTGTATGGTAGAGTTATTATTGAAAGAATTAAGAGTAAGATGGAGAGTAGGATAGCAGATGAACAATGGGGCTTTAGGAATGGTAGGGGGTGTGAAGACCAAATGTTTACAGTGAAACATATAGGTGAACAGTATTTAGATAAGGGTAATAGGAGGAAGACTACTGAAAGCAGTGAAGAGTTTTCATGAGGATAGTGAGGCTCAGGTTAGTGTGTGTAGGAAAGAGGGAGAATATTTCCCAGTAAAAGTAGGCCTTAGACAAGAATGTGTGATGTCACCGTGGTTGTTCAATATATTTATAGATGGGGCTGTAAGAGAAGTAATGCGAGGGTCTTGGCAAGAGGTGTGGGATTAAAAGATAAAGAATCAAATACAAAGTGAGAATTATCAGAGTTGGGTTTTGCTGTTGACACTGTGCTTTTGGGAGATTCTGAAGAGAAGTTGCAGAGGTTGGTGGATGAATTTGGTAGGGTATGTAAAAGAAGAAAATTGAAAGTGAATATAGGAAAGAGTAAGGTGATGAGGATAACAAAAAGATTAGGTGACAAAAGATTGGATATCAGATTGGAGGGAGAGAGTATGGAGGAGGTGAAAGTATTCAGATATTTAGGAGTGGATGTGTCAGTAGATGGGTCTATGAAGGATGAGGTGTATCATAGAATTGATGAGGGGAAAAGGGTGAGTGGTGCACTTCGGAGTCTGTGGAGACATAGAACTTTGTCCTTGGAAGTAAAGAGGTTAATGTATGAGAGTAAAGTTATGCCAACACTCTTATATGGGTGTGAAGCATGGGTGAAGAATGTTGCAACGAGGAGAAGGCTGGAGGCAGTAGAGATGTCATGTCTGAGGGCAATGTGTAGTGTGAATATAATGTAGAGAATTCGTAGTTTGGAAATTAGGAGGAGGTGTGGGATTACCAAAACTATTATCCAGAGGGCTGAGGAGGGGTTGTTGAGGTGGTTCGGACATGTAGAGAAAATGGGACGTAACAGAATGATTCGAGAGTGTATAAATCTGTAGTGGAGGGAAGGTGGGGTAGTGGTCAGCCTAGGAAAGGTTGGAGGAAGGGGGTAAAGGAGGTTTTGTGTGCAAGGGGCTTGGACTTCCAGCAAGCATGCGTGAGCGTATTTGATAGGAGTGAATGAAGACAAATGGTTTTTAATACATACTTGATGTGCTGTTGGAGTGTGAGCAAAGTAACATTTATGAAGGGATTCAGGGAAACCGGCATGGCCGGACTTGAGTCCTGGAGATGAGAAGTACAGTGTCTGCACTCTGAAGGAGGGGTGTTAATGTTGCAGTTTTATAACTGTAGTGTAAAGCACTTGGTGGGAATTGGCCGATGTGTTAATAATAATATAATACGTAATATATTATAATAATAATACATACATAATAATAATATAATAATACTATAATAATAATAGTGGAAACCTGAGTATCGTACTTTTCGAGTTTAGAACTGGTTTTTCAGCTAAATTTTGTCCCGAGTTTTGCACTGTGCCATGTGTTTTGTACCTCGTACCAGACCTGTCCACCTGCCCACAGGCGTCGTGAGTCAGTCTGGCTTTGTTTATCTTTGAGTGAACATTACCCTGCACACTCATCCAAACATTTCACAATTAACTCATAGTGTTTGGTACTTGTTTATTGAGTGTGACTGTGAAATAAGTCACCATGGCCCAAAGAAACTTCCTAGTGGCACCCCTTTGGTAAAGAAAGTGAGAAATGCCATAGAAGTGAAGAAAGAAATAATACAAAAATATGAGAGTGGTGTGCAACTTGTGGAGCTTGCCAGGATGTTTGGCAAAAGCAAATCAACAATCACTTCTATCTTGGCAAAGAGAAAAGAAATCAAAGAAGCTGATGTTGCAAAAGGTGTTGACATGTTAACCAAAAATAGATCACAAACAGTGGAAGAGGTTAAAAAGTTGTTGCTAGTGTGGATCAACAATAAACAGATAGCAGGTGATAGTGTTTCAGAGTCACTCATTTGTGAAAAGACAAGGCAGTGGCATGACGATCTCATAAAGAAAATGCCTGCAACGAGTGCTGATAGTAAATTTAAGGCCAGCAGAGGCTGGTTTTATTGTGACATGATACAAAGATGTACATATTGTTCAAAAAGAAAAATGGGATGTACATGCCAAAAGCCCCTTACATGCAGAGCATTGAGGGCAATCTTAAAATTAATTACAATTAATTATGCTATAATAGACTAAATGGTAAAAATTATAGTAGACAATTTACAAAATAAGTATAATTGAGTATTTAAGAAATGAAATTTGAACATAAGTTGAACATAATAATTTATTATTTGTAGTAATGCAATTTATTAAATCAGATCAAACAAATCAAATCAATTATTTGTATTGCAATAACAGTTTATATGGTCATTAGATGGGTTACAAAGAGTACAAGAGAATGGATTATTTTATTAGGTAATGCTATAGAAACAAAGTTACCTAAGGATGCATTATTTATAACAGGTTTATACATTTATGAGATACAAGTTTCAACATTTGCATTAGATTAAGTTTGAGAAATTATTGTTCTTTGAGCAATTATGTAAGGGGTTTTTAGTTTTGGGTGAGTAGGTGGTTTTTCAGCAGAGTTTTGAATTGATGTACAGGCAGAGTTTCTTTGGTAATCACAGGTAATAAATTCCAAATTTTTGGGCATTTAATGTGCATTGAGTTTTTGCATAGTGTGAGATGGACACGGGGAACATCGAAGAGTGATCTGTGCCTTGTGTTATGGTCATGCGTCCTGTTAAAGTTGGTAAGGAGAATTTTGAGTGGTGGGTTAATATTTGAGTTTAGTGTTCTATGTATGTAATAGGCACAGTAAAAAATATGGATGTCTTGTATGGTGAGTAAGTTTAGATTTTTGAATATTGGTGGAGTATGTTGTCTGGAGTGAGAATTTGTTATCATTCTGACTGCAGCCTTTTCTTGTGTTATTAACCCTTTCAGGGTTTTTGACGTACTAGTACGTCTTACGCACCAGGGCGTTTGACGTACTAGTATGCATAAATTCTAGCGCCCTCAAATCAAGCAGAAAAAGGCTGGTAGGCCTAGATGTGAGAGAATGAGTCTGGTGGTCAGTGTGCACAGTATAAAAAAATCCTGCAGCACACAGTGCATAATGAGGAAAAAAAAAATCCGACCGTGTTTTTTATTTAAAAAAACGACTTTGCAGTCTATTTTCATATGGAATTTATGACTGCATTCTCGATTTTTTGGTCTTATTTGATAGAATGTAAGATATATTATAGAAATAGAGATAATTTTGATTAGTTTCATGATGACAAGTACCTTGAAATTGAGCGCAAAGTAGTGAAAATGTCCGATTTTTGCCGATGTTCAAGAGTAAACAAATCACGCTAAACATCCAATACACATCAACTAATATTCTTGCACAAAGTGTGCTGATGTTATTTATACCGTTTTTACAATGATGCAGTAGTATACATAACAGAAAATCTTCTATTTTTGTGAGAATAAAATTCAAAATGGAAAGCAAAAGTAATGTAAGAGATGCCTGGAGACGTGACTAATGAACATATAAAATGTTATTTTGGTGCCAGGAATGTCTGTCTCATTTATTCTGGACCCTATTTTAAAATTGGCATCTTTTGAAATTTGTGTGAAATTGGCCAAATTGCCAATTTCTGACCACTTTATTGGGTAGTTCAAATCGGTAAATTGGCAGTTTCTTGTACTCAATCGATAGAACAAATGAAATTCTAGCGAAATAGCTATAATTTTGGTAGACTGACACATTGGAATTGGCCGAAAATAGGGCTCAAAGTCGGTAAAATTGCCAATGGGTAAACATCGTCGATACCGCTAACTTGCGAGCATACAGTGGTCCCTCGACTAACGATCTTAATCCACTCCAGGAGCTAGACCTCAACACGAAAATTCGTTATTCGAAACCATATTTCCCATAAGAAATAATGTAAATACATTTAATCCGTTTCCACCCAAAAATTTTCACCAAATATTCATTTTTTTAAAGAATAAATACTATAGTTTTACATACAGAAAACAATGAGAAATAAATATAAAGCACTAATTATAATGGACAAATGAACAGTCAAATAAATTTTACCTTTATTGAAGACTTTTGTTGGTGTATGAGAGAGTTTTATTGGAGGCAGGACAAAATACAGTGGACCCTCGAGTAACGTAAAAACTTCCTTTCAGAAGCCTGCTCAAGTGCCATTACCGAACGAATTTACTCCCTTAAAGAATAATGTCACATAGGTTAGTCTATTTCAGACCCCCAAAAATACACTTCCACAAGCACTTACAATATTATACTTACATAATTGTACGATTTCTGGGGTGTTCGTTACACGGGGGTCCACTGTAGTCCTTCAATATGACAATAATATCAACTCTACAGCTTATTTATCTAGCACAATTAATCTAATATGACATAATAAACAATATTAATAACATAGAAATGTGATTTAAACTCTAGAATGAATAAAACATGTCATTACGAATCTAAGGAGTGGTGGAGTGTGTTGGTGTTGTTGTTGGGTATAAGGGCCACTGACCATAAGCCATGGTGGTAGTCAGTTTCAGCAGAAAGCCATCACCACTATCACACAAACAATGTGCATAATTTATAAATAAGAAATATTTACACTTTAATTTATAAATAAGAAACATTTACTTTAATTTATAAATAAGAAATATTCACACTTATATAAATAAGAAATACTTACACTTACCTTGGAGGAGATGGTGGCAGAGGGCGGTGCTCTTGTCAGTGTCCCTATACTATTCCTCAAACATTGTAGAAGTTTCTTGTCGTCATTTTCTATCGATTAATCGCTTAACTTACTTAAGTACAGTGGTACCTCGACTTACGATGTTATCATCTTACGTTATATTCGATAACCGATATTTATAACGTAAGAAATTTGAATGCGACTTACGATGTTTGATTCGTCTAACGAATTCGTACCGGACGTGTCCGCTGGCGCCCAGCTGAGCGCGTACTCCAGGAGCATCAGTGCTATTGTTTACAAGCGAGAGCGACTACCCACCCACACCCACGCATTCATACCAGTATATTGTCATT
>WNWK01012697.1:0-58479 GCA_009830355.1 Cherax destructor | reverse complement strand
TACATGCCACAGCAACAGTACATGCCACAGTAACAGTATATGCCACAGCAACAGTACATGCCACAGCAGCAGTACATGCCACAGCAACAGAACATGCCACAGCAACAGTACATGCCACAGCAACAGTACATGCCACAACAATAGTACATGCCACAACAACAGTACATGCCACAGCAACAATATATGCCACAGCAACAGTACATGCCACAGCAGCAGTACATGCCACAGCAACAGTACATGCCACAGCAACAGTACATGCCACAGCAACAGTACATGCCACAGCAGCAGTACATGCCACAGCAACAGTACATGCCACAGCAATAGTACATGCCACAACAACAGTACATGCCACAGCAATAGTACATGCCACAGCAACAGAAAATGCCACAGCAACAGAAAATGCCACAGCAACAGTACATGCCAAAGAAACAGAACATGCCACAGCAACAGAACATGCCACAGCAACAGAACATGCCACAGCAACAGAACATGCCTCAGCAACAGAACATGCCACAGCAACAGTACATGCCAAAGAAACAGAACATGCCACAGCAACAGAACATGCCACAGCAACAGAACATGCCACAGCAACAGAACATGCCTCAGCAACAGAACATGCCACAGCAACAGAACATGTCACAGCAACAGAACATGCCACAGCAGCAGTACATGCCACAGCAATAGTACATGCCACAGCAACAGAACATGCCAAAGCAACAGTACATGCCACAGCAACAGAACATGCCTCAGCAACAGAACATGCCACAGCAACAGAACATGTCACAGCAACAGAACATGCCACAGCAGCAGTACATGCCACAGCAACAGTACATGCCACAGCAGCAGTACATGCCACAGCAACAGAACATGCCACAGCAACAGTACATGCCACAGCAACAGTACATGCCACAACAATAGTACATGCCACAACAACAGTACATGCCACAGCAACAATATATGCCACAGCAACAGTACATGCCACAGCAGCAGTACATGCCACAGCAACAGTACATGCCACAGCAACAGTACATGCCACAGCAACAGTACATGCCACAGCAGCAGTACATGCCACAGCAACAGTACATGCCACAGCAATAGTACATGCCACAACAACAGTACATGCCACAGCAATAGTACATGCCACAGCAACAGAAAATGCCACAGCAACAGAAAATGCCACAGCAACAGTACATGCCAAAGAAACAGAACATGCCACAGCAACAGAACATGCCACAGCAACAGAACATGCCACAGCAACAGAAAATGCATCAGCAACAGAACATGCCACAGCAACAGTACATGCCAAAGAAACAGAACATGCCACAGCAACAGAACATGCCACAGCAACAGAACATGCCACAGCAACAGAACATGCCTCAGCAACAGAACATGCCACAGCAACAGAACATGTCACAGCAACAGAACATGCCACAGCAGCAGTACATGCCACAGCAATAGTACATGCCACAGCAACAGAACATGCCAAAGCAACAGTACATGCCACAGCAACAGAACATGCCTCAGCAACAGAACATGCCACAGCAACAGAACATGTCACAGCAACAGAACATGCCACAGCAGCAGTACATGCCACAGCAACAGTACATGCCACAGCAACAGAACATGCCACAGCAACAGAACATGCCAAAGCAACAGTACATGCCACAGCAAGAACATGTCACAGCAACAGAACATGCCACAGCAGCAGTACATGCCACAGCAATAGTACATGCCACAGCAACAGAACATGCCAAAGCAACAGTACATGCCACAGCAACAGAACATGCCTCAGCAACAGAACATGCCACAGCAACAGAACATGCCACAGCAACAGTACATGCCACAGCAGCAGTACATGCCACAGCAACAGTACATGCCACAGCAACAGTACATGCCACAGCAACAGAACATTCCACACCAGCAGTACGTGACACAGCAACAGCTGAAGCACTGTATCGTATCACTGTGTCTTCCCAGCCTTTGATGGTCAGCTCCTGTGTTTCTTCTTTATCAGAGTTACTCCGCGTTTGAATGTCTGGCACACCTGAGATGTGTTGCACATGTGTTTCATATTCATCTGTGTTGTTCGAGTGTATTTCAAACCTTCCCCTCCCGTGTGTTTTTCAACTATACGCCACCTAATACTTCATAATAGATGCGCACACGAATCAAGGACGCATTGCTGTATCAACACAGCTGACCCCAGAATAATTAAGTATGGGCGCCTAGTTAAGCTAACGGTCACTTCCATACCCTGGAACACCAGGCTGGTAAAAAGTTATTTGATCATATAATACCATATGCAGTGAACTCGAGATTTTTAATGTTAACAGTTCACAAATAGGCGATATTTTTATAAAGCACTGACTGAAGCATGATATAACACTGACTGAAGTATGATATAACACTGACTGAAGCATGATATAACACTGACTGAAGTATGATATAACACTGACTGAAGCATGATATAACACTGACTGAAGCATGATATAACACTGACTGAAGCATGATATAACACTGACTGAACATGATATAACACTGACTGAAGCATAATATAACACTGACTGAAGCATAATATAACACTGACTGAAGCATGATATAACACTGACTGAAGCATAATATAACACTGACTGAAGCATGATATAACACTGAAGCATGATATAACACTGACTGAAGCATGATATAACACTGACTGAAGTATGATATAACACTGACTGAAGTATGATATAACACTGAAGCATGATATAACACTGAAGCATAATATAACACTGACTGAAGCATGATATAACACTGACTGAAGCATGATATAACACTGACTGAAGCATGATATAACACTGACTGAAGTATGATATAACACTGACTGAAACATGATATAACAGTGACTGAAGCATGATATAACACTGACTGAAGCATGATATAACACTGACTGAAGCATGATATAACACTGAAGCATGATATAACACTGACTGAAGTATGATATAACACTGACTGAAGTATGATATAACACTGACTGAAGCATGATATAACACTGACTGAAGCATGATATAACACTGAAGCATAATATAACACTGACTGAAGCATGATATAACACTGACTGAAGCATAATATAACACTGACTGAAACATGATATAACACTGACTGAAGCATGATATAACACTGACTGAAGCATGATATAACACTGACTGAAGCATGATATAACACTGACTGAAGTATGATATAACACTGACTGAAGTATGATATAACACTGACTGAAGTATGATATAACACTGACTGAAGCATGATATAACACTGACTGAGCATAATATAACACTGACTGAAGCATAACATAACACTAACTGAAGCATAATATAACACTGACTGAAGCATAATATAACACTGACTGAAGTATGATATAACACTGACTAAAGTATGATATAACACTGACTGAAGTATGATATAACACTAACTGAAGCATGATATAACACTGACTGAAGCTTAATATAACACTGACTGAAGTATGATATAACACTGACTGAAGTATGATATAACACTGACTGAAGTATGATATAACACTGTCTGAAGTATGATATAACACTGACTGAAGTATGATATAACACTGACTGAAGCATGATATAACACTGAAGCATAATATAACACTGAAGCATAATATAACACTGAAGTATGATATAACACTGAAGTATGATATAACACTGAAGTATGATATAACACTGACTGAAGCATAATATAACACTGACTGAAGCATAATATAACACTGACTGAAGCATAATATAACACTGACTGAAGCATAATATAACACTGACTGAAGCATGATATAACACTGACTGAAGCATAATATAACACTGACTGAAGCATAATATAACACTGACTGAAGCATAATATAACACTGACTGAAGCATAATATAACACTGAAGCATAATATAACACTGACTGAAGCATAATATAACACTGACTGAAGCATAATATAACACTGACTGAAGTATGATATAACACTGACTGAAGCATGATATAACACTGACTGAAGCATGATATAACACTGACTGAAGCATGATATAACACTGACTGAAGCATGATATAACACTGACTGAAGCATGATATAACACTGACTGAAGCATAATATAACACTGACTGAAGTATGATGTAACACTGAAGTATGATATAACACTGACTGAAGCATAATATAACACTGACTGAATCATGATATAGCAATGACTGAAGCATAATATAACACTGACTGAAGCATGATATAACACTGACTGAAGCATGATATAACACTGACTGAAGCATAATATAACACTGACTGAAGTATGATATAACACTGAAGTATGATATAACACTGACTGAAGCATAATATAACACTGACTGAATCATGATATAGCAATGACTGAAGCATAATATAACACTGACTGAATCATGATATAGCAATGACTGAAGCATAATATAACACTGACTGAATCATGATATAACAATGACTGAAAAATGATGTAGTACTGACTGAAACATAATTTAGAGATAACTAAAGCGTGATATAGAGGTGTATGAGGTGTCATGCAGCATGACCGGGAGGCCTTTTATGGGACCGGGTCGTTGGGTGGGTGACTTTAGAAATTGTCTCCAGGTAGTCTTCAAGAGTGCTGCTCTGTGAGAGGGGACGGGGGTGGTGAGGACGGGGTTGTGAGAGGGACAGGGGTTGTGAGAGGGGACGGGGTTGTGAGAGGGGACGGGGGTTGTGAGAGGGGACGGGGTTGTGAGAGGGGACGGGGTTGTGAGAGGGGACAGGGGGTTGTGAGAGGGACAGGGGTTGTGAGAGGGAACAGGGTTGTGAGAGGGGAACAGGGTTGTGAGAGGGGACAGGAGTTGTGAGTGGGGACGGGGTTGTGAGTGGAGGAGACATTCTTGGTGAGTGTTGTAGGGGAAGGAACGCGGGAGGGGGATGGTGGGATGGAGAGGGAAGGTGGGGTTAAGGGGGACGGGGAGTGGATTAGAGGAGGGAAAGGGGAAAGAAAAGGAAGGATGTGGTTTTCGGTGGAAATATAAAAGGAAAAAAAATGAGTTGTTGTGAGGTGGATTGGTAGTAGTGAAGGTAATCCAGTGTGGCGACGCCGCGGACACGCGCGAAGAAGAGAACCTTTCCTGATATTGTTCAGCAAGCTCGCTGCCAGACGTATCGCATTCATTTGTTTGTATTATTTACATATTTGTAATAATGCAAGGCTTTATGCTCTCATTATATGTTTACAGGAAACTCACAGAAACATACGCTGGGACGCACACATGTAAATTAGCGAAGTAAAATGAATATAACTTACGAAATCGTAATAATACGATTACGAACAAACCAGGGAACGGATGGGGTATGAACTCATGGCGAGTGAGTCGTAAAACTCCAGGCCAGTGTGTATGCCACTGAGCCCGCTGGCTACAATAAGAGTCATCCAACTAGGTATATTTCTATACACAACAGGGAGGTTAGCATGGGCCACCACTGTGACCACAATTGCAAGTTTTTATTGATGGCTCTCCCATCAGTGTGGTTGCGAGCTCTAGCTCAACCACTCTTAAGAGTCCACCTGGTTTAAAATGAGAATATACTTGAAATGTATTGAAATTTATGTACTGGAAAGGAGGGTAGGAGTGAAAAGGAAGGTAGGAGTGAAAAGGAAGGTAGGAGTGAAAAGGAGGGAAGGAGTGAAAAGGAAGGTAGGAGTGAAAAGGAGGGAAGGAGTGGAAAGGTTGGAAGGAGTGGAAAGGTAGGTAGGAGTGGAAATGTAGGTAGGAGTGGGAAGGTGGGTAAGAGTGGGAAGGTAGGTAGGAGTGGAAATGTAGGTAGGAGTGGGAAGGTGGGTAAGAGTGGGAAGGTAGGTAGGAGTGGGAAGGTAGGTAGGAGTGGGAAGGTAGTTAGGAGTGGGAAGGTGGGTAGGAGTGAGAAGGTGGGTAGGAGTGGAAAGGAGGGTAGGAGTGGAAAGGTGGATATAAGTGGAAAGGTGGGTAGAAGTGGGAAGGTGGCTAGGAGTGGAAAGGTGTTTAAAGAAATGTTAGCTTACATTATTACTCCCAGGTGTTTCACGTGTTGCTATCGTTCTACATGGTGATCCTCTCGAGCATTGTATACAGTATTCATTTTGAGTTCTTCATTCTTTCCACATGCAAGCAGCTGGAGCTTGTCACCAACGAACGTCATGTTATTCTCCTAGTTAAACGTCTGACTTCTGGACAGAGTATGTCATATATTGCACGTTTCAGAGGAGTTTTCATTGATCCTCGCTAAGGTAGGGAATATGGCTACGATTACATGTCAAAGATTTCCAAAACTCAATCATTTTCTAAGGGGAAGAAAAGGGGGATGTGATGTTACTATCTACTTTCAATGCCGGAGTCTTATCGCTAGATTTTAAGGAGTTGGGTTCCTATGATAAAAGAAGGAAGAGGTTTCGACACTTCTCCTTTGTTATGCTGGGTGATGAATGGTGTCTTCGATCACAGTGAACGCGAAGGTCTCGTGAGGTGGAGAGAATTCTTGGCGCAGTGGAAAGACGTTTCAGCGTATAGTTCGTGTGAGAAGAAACAGAGAAAAGATCAGTGTGTGTGGTGGAGGAAGAACCTCTCATGGAGAATAGGCAAGTGAGTATTGGAGGTCAGACCTATGAGAGTTTTCTGCTCTTAATATCTCATTATCAAGTAATTTTATATGATCTATATACTCACTTCTCTACAAGTCATGACAGGAAAAACTGTATTCACTTTCATGTTGGTTAAGTGTTACCCCTAAGAAATACTTTACATGATTATTTCTGAATACACTTCAATAGTTATACTGTTAAGCGGCTTACAGAAAGAAGAATTAGTTAGATCACCCCCCCCCTTCCCCGGGTAAGTGGTTAAATTATTACTCTCCTCAAAAAATGTACTTTATTGGTGGAAACTTATGCCTATCCACTTAAGTGGTATTCAGCTCATTTTTTGTAATTAACTATTCCGGGAGGAATTAGAGGACACACGTGTCTTACCCCCGGTAAGACAACAGGACGACAGTGGACACATGCCTGGAACTAAAGAGACTTTTGTTGCTGACACAGTGGGACTTCGTGACACCTGGTGACCAGCTGGTTGTTGCGTGACACCTGGTGACCAGCTGGTTGTTGCGTGACACCTGGTGACCAGCTGGTTGTTGCGTGACACCTGGTGACTCAGGGAGAAGCCCCTTCATTCTGTTTAAGATATCCTAAGTTGTTCGTTCTTTCGTAGTGTCCCTGTTTCCGAGTCCTGTCATAGTGTCTGTGTCCCTGAGACCTGTCATAGTGTATGTGTCCCTGAGTCCTGTCATAGTGTGTGTCCCTGATTCCTGTCATAGTGTCTGTGTCCCTGAGTCCTGTCATAGTGTATGTGTCCCTGAGACCTGTCATAGTGTCTGTGTCCCTGATTCCTGTCATAGTGTCTGTGTCCCTGAGTCCTGTCATAGTGTATGTGTCCCTGAGACCTGTCATAGTGTCTGTGTCCCTGAGTCCTGTCATAGTGTCTGTGTCCCTGAGTCCTGTCATAGTGTATGTGCCCCCGGGGGCCTTTTCATAGTGTCCCCTGAGTCCTGTTAGTGTCTGTGTCCCTGAGACCTGTCATAGTGTCTTGTCCCTGAGACCTGTCATAGTGTCTGTGTTCCTGAGTCCTGTCATAGTGTGTGTCCCGGGATTCCTGTCAAGTGTCTGTGTCCCTGAGTCATGTCATAGTGTATGTGTCCCTGAGACCTGTCATAGTGTCTGTGTCCCTGATTCCTGTAAGTGTCTGTGTCCCTGAGACCTGTCATAGTGTCTGTGTCCCTGAGACCTGTCATAGTGTCTGTGTCCCTAGTCCTGTCATAGTGTGTGCCCTGTTCCTGGTGTCTGTGTCCCTGAGTCCTGTCATAGTGTTGTTCCCGGGAGACCTGTCATGGTTCTGGTCCCTGAGTCCTGTCATAGTGTCTGGTATTAAAGAACATAAGAAAGGAGGAACACTGCAGAGGCTTTGGCCCATCCCTAGGCAGGTTCTTCACATTCCATCCCACTAACAGAATATTTGTTCAACCCAATCTTCAATGCTACCCTGAGTCCCTGAGTCCTGTCATAGTGTCTGTGTCCCTGAGTCCTGTCATAATGTCTGTGTCCCTGAGTCCTGTCATAGTGTGTGTCCCTGAGTCCTGTCATAGTGTGTGTCCCTGAGTCCTGTCATAGTGTTCCTGTCCCTGAGTGTTATAATTGTAAGATAACTGTATATTTTTAGGTTACGAATAATGAAAGTAAAGAAAATTATAACATTACCGTTCATTCTTTTGTATTAAATTTTGGATTATGGTCCAAGATCACCCACTTGTGTGTGTGTGTGTGTGTGGGGAGAGAGAGAGAGAGAGAGAGAGAGAGAGAGAGAGAGAGAGAGAGAGAGAGAGAGAGAGAGAGAGAGAGAGAGAGAGAGAGAGAGAGAGAGAGAGAGAGAGAGAGAGAGAGAGAGAGAGAGAGAGAGAGAGAGAGAGAGAGAGAGAGAGAGAGAGAGAGAGAGGGGAGAGAGAGAGAGAGGGGAGAGAGAGAGAGAGAGAGAGAGAGAGAGAGAGAGAGAGAGAGAGAGAGAGAGAGAGAGAGAGAGAGAGAGAGGAGAGAGAGAGAGAGAGAGAGAGAGAGAGAGAGAGAGAGAGGAGAGAGAGAGAGAGAGAGAGAGAGAGAGAGAGAGAGAGAGAGAGAGAGAGAGAGAGAGAGAGAGAGAGAGAGAGAGAGAGAGAGAGAGAGAGAGAGAGAGAGAGAGAGAGAGAGAGAGAGAGAGAGAGAGAGAGAGAGAGAGAGAGAGAGAGAGAGAGAGAGAGAGAGAGAGAGAGAGAGAGAGAGAGAGAGAGAGAGAGAGAATGTGGAACTCTGGTGTTCACAGTCACTGTGATCTTAACTGTAATACTGATCATTAATCAGTAGTGTAGCCAGGAATAATTAGCGTGTTCCTAGTGAGCTAAAACTTTGAGTATTAATATCACATGAAGAGCATAGGCTGCTAACTGTAATGATTATTTTACGCAGGCAGAACATGGTCACTTACCACAGTTGCCAGTACAGCCCCGGCCACCGTCACCAAAATACCTGGTGCACAAGAGTAGCTTTCAGGGGGGATGCCCAGGCAAGACACCACAGGGGCAGCGTCAATACAATAGCCAGGTAGCCATCACTGACCAGGGAGATGGAAGAATAAAGGGATGAGAGAGAGGGGAGAGGTAAGAGAGGAAAGGAGGCAGAGAGGGATGGTGACAGGGTGGGAGGGGGGAGGGGAGAGAGTTTTGTTGTACACCTCTGCACCTTCTAGATTCTTAGCATGCATGATCAGATGTGGATTTCATACTAATGTTGCATACTCTTTTAAGACTGGCCTGACATATGTAGTAAATAGCATTGTATATGTCTTGGAAGATATTTATCTAAAATATCTTAGATTTGCCAGATGCGAATTTGCTGCAGAAATTATTCTGATGATGTTCAGCTCAGGCGGTTTGCTCAGCACTATGCTCAGCCTTGTACTCCTTTTCTCAACTACTTTTTCCTTACCCAAATTTCATTACCTTGCATTTCCTGTGAGTGAATTCCAATAAACACTTGTCAGACCAATCCTGCAGCTTCTCCAGGTAACATTCTGTTTTTATTTTTTTCGTTTGTGTTACGTAATCCGCAAACATAGTTGTATTAGACTATCAAATTCCGCATATATTTTATGTACACCAAAAACGGTACAGGTTCCAGAGCTGATCCCTGTGGAACGTCAATTGTTACACTTGCCCTTTTTTGTACTTCAAACTGAGCAATCACTGTTTCCTTCCTGATAGTTATTCCTTGATTCATTGCATTGCCTTTTCTTTTATTCCCGCCTGCTCTTCTTCCTTTAGCCAGTCTCTGGTGCAGTTCTGTGCCAAAAGCCTTCATATATTCCAAGAATATATGTCTCTCACTTATGTTACCTTGTCATACAACTCAAACAGTACTGAGGCAAGTTTTACCATTTTTAAAACCATGCTAGTTGTTGTTGCTGGTGTGAGTGTTTGTTTGTTTGTGTATGTGTGTGTGTGTGTGTGTGTGTGTGTGTGTTGGCTGTAGGGGTTATACGGCTGATGTGAACCTCTGGCGATATACCAGGCACTATGCTAACCTCTGGCGATATTCCAGGCACTATGCTAACCTCTGGCGATATTCCAGGCACTATGCTAACCTCTGGCGATATTCCAGGCACTATGCTAACCTCTGGCGATATTCCAGGCACTATGCTAACCTCTGGCGATATTCCAGGCACTATGCTAACCTCAGGCGATATTCCAGGCACTATGTTAACCTCTGGCGATATACCAGGCACTATGCTAACCTCTGGCGATATACCAGGCACTATGCTAACCTCTGGCGATATACTAGGCACTATGCTAACCTCTGGCGATATACTAGGCACTATGCTAACCTCTGGCGATATACCAGGCACTATGCTAACCTCTGGCGATATACTAGGCACTATGCTAACCTCTGGCGATATACTAGGCACTATGCTAACCTCTGGCGATATACCAGGCACTATGCTAACCTCTGGCGATATACCAGGCACTATGCTAACCTCTGGCGATATACTAGGCACTATGCTAACCTCTGGCGATATACCAGGCACTATGCTAATCTCTTCGTCTTTCTTTTTAAAAGAGGTCGGCAGTCTCTTTCTCCAGAGTCTTTACTCTGTGTCCGGTCTTCTTCCTTCCAGTCTTCATGAGCTTTCATTTGCAGTTTGTCCAGATCCACTTTGTGTGTACTAACGGCCCCTTCAAAGCAGGCGAAATTGCAGAGTTGGAAAATGTACAGAGAAAATTTACAGCTGGAATAAACTCATACAACACCTAAATTACTGGCTGTGTTCGAAGGTGGGCGGGGAAGACACGTCATAATCTACACCTGGAAGGACTCGTCCCAAACTTGCACACGGAAAATACAGCTTATAAACACGAGAGGCTTGGAAGACGGGGCAGGATTCCTCCACTGGAAAGTAGGGGACCGATGAGTATAGTGTTAAGGGACCACGACTCATCAACTTTCTCCCCTCGTGCATAAACAAAAGTATCAACAAACTTTCAGCTGTTTTCAAGAGGGAACTCGAACGGGTTAAGATGCATACGTTGGACTGCGGGCGGCGGGCACTAACAGCTTGATTGACCAGCAACTAGAAGGCCTGGTCTAGGACCGGGCCACGGTGGTGGTGATCTCCGGAAGCAACTAGAGGTAGGTAGATAGGTAAGCAGTTATCCTTTCTCTGTTCTCAGTTTAATTTTCCCTACTAATTTTACATCTCCAGCAAACAGGTACACACCTGATTTAATCACATCTAATATGCCATTTATATGAACCAGAAACATTACTTGTTTTAACATCAATCCTGCGGAACCCCGCTTGTTATTCTTGCCCATTTTTGACGTCTCTTCCCAAACAATCACGTTGCTTTCTTCCCTTAATTAAGGTGCTCTTTGATCAGCCAGAAAACCTTCCATCTTATTCTTACTTATGCTTCAGGTTTTTGCCTCAGCCTATTGTGGGGTACAATATCAAATGCTTTCTTGCAGTTTAATAAAATGCAATCCCCCCTTTATATCTCTTTCTTTCTCTCATATTTGTTAATTTGTCATAGAACTCTAATATGCTAGAAAGGCAACACTCGCCATCTCTTAACCAGTGTTGGTTATTATTTATAAAAATCACTCTCCTGATCACCTACGTCACCTTGCATGGCATGCATGTCACCTACGTTACCTTGCATGCCATGCATGTCACCTACGTTACCTTGCATGGTACGCATGTCAGTAAAGTAGTCTGTGGTTCAACCTTTCATGTCTGTCTACTTTCTTAAACGGACTACATTAATGTCTTCCAGATATCATTCAACTGTCCTGAGTCAAATGCAGTATTGTAGATTTTAGTTAGTATGTAGTAATAATAATAATAATAATATCTTTATTTCTACAAGTACAGGTATACAGTCCTAGCTGACATCAGTGACATACTACTATATAGAAAGTCGCTTGTTATGCAGAACATTTCGGGCAAATTAGGTTCAGTTTTGTCCCAGGATGCGACCCACACCAGTCGACTAACACCCAGGTACCCATTTTACTGATGGGTGAACATGGACAACAGGTATCTTAAGGAAACACGTCCTAATGTTTTGCAGCCGTACCGGGGATTCCATCTCCGGAACTCAGTGTGTGAGCTGAGTGCGCTAGCAATCGAGCTACGGGACACGTCGTCGTCGTTGTAATAGTAGTAGTAGTAGTAGTAGTAGTAGTAGTAATAGTAATAGTAGTAGTAGTAGTAGTAGTAGTAGTCATAGTAGTAGTAGTAGTAATAGTAGTAGTAGTAGTAGTAGTAGTAGTAGTAGTAGTAGTCATAGTAGTAGTAGTAGTAATAGTAGTAGTAGTAGTAGTAATAGTAGTAGTAGTAGTAGTAGTAATAGTAGTAATAGTAGTAATAGTAGTAGTAATAGTAGTAGTAATAGTAGTAGTAGTAGTAAAGGCACTTGCCTAGACACTTGGCCTATGTCTTTGGTATCCGTGTGTGTACTCACCTAATTGTGGTTGCAGGGGTCAAGACTTAGCTCCTGCCCCCGCTTCTTGTGTGTGTGTACTCACCTAGTTGTGATTGCAGGGCCGAGTCACAGCTCCTGGCCCCGCCTCTTCACTGGCCGCTACTGGGTCACTCTCACTGCCCCATGAGCTTTATCATGCCTCTTCTTAAAGCTATGTATGAAGCCTGCCTCCACTACATCGCTTCCTAAACTATTCCACTTCCCGTGTGTGTGTGTGTGTGTGTGTGTGTGTGTGTGTGTGTAAGTTCTAATGTTAGTATGCGGAAACTTGACAAACCTACCTACCTACCTGGTGGCTCACTATGGGCTCCCGCGCCTCTGGTGGGTCAGTTGGAGACACCAGGAAGGAAGGGTCTGTGGCCACCGCCTCCTCCACCTCCTGCTACAGGTAGTGACGCTAATCTCTTCCGTCTTGTGGTTCCTGTGTCCTGACCGCAGTCTCCTAATACTCATTCCCTTAATAACGCAGCTATTTAGGTGTACATGTTAAATAATACTAAATAAATTTAGACTGACGTAAGATAAGTTTTGCATATTTGGCACCACACATACACACATACACTATATATTTTAACTATGAAATTTAGGTCAAAGGAGAACAAAAGGGGACAAGTTTCTAGCAACCAGATGTTTGTTGAAGTACAATGAGACATGTGTTCTCTGCTTCCCTTGCCTCTACACCTTCATTCTCCATCATCTCTCTCCTTTCTTCTATAATATCCATTCTCACCTCCCTACATCCCTGTTATCTTCCCTCCCGCCCGTTGCCTTTATGATATTCATCCATACTTCCAACACAAACATCTTCCTATCTCCCTTCCCTGTCCCAGAATACCCATCCCTCTATCATTCACCTCCATGCCTTCTGTCTCCCTCCCTCCTGTTTCCCTAATGTCACTCTCCTCGCTGCACCTCAGTGCCTTTCCCTCCATTCCTTCTCGAAATAACCTTTCCTCCTCCCTACGTGTCCATCCCTCCTTCCTTTACCTTCTTTCTGTCTTTTCCTCCCTCCATAATATCCATCCCACCTCCCATCACTCCCACCCTCCTACCCTCTTCCTCAGGCCCAAAATATCCATTCCTTTTCCACAGCGCATATACCTTCCGAGAGTGAGCGTAGCTTACAACTTATGCCGTCCACCAATAGTTTTAGGACTATTTTACGAAAAGAGCTTCAGCTGAATAGCTATGACTTTAACTGAGGGAGACTGACAACATTCAGTCAATCGATCATCATCGTTCATCATTTTATCATGAAGGAGCCACATGTCTATGGTGTATCCAACAAAATCAGAAGACTCCCGGATGTCACCACTGATGTACTGGTGAGCCATGTCCTTCCCTGTGAGCTTGTGGCCTTCCCTGTGATCACCAGCACCTCCTTGCTGACCTGCAAGGCTACTTGTTGCAACTCTTGCATCACTGCATAGCTTCTGACGAAGCATGGAAGTGCGCTAGGACTACAGCAGTTAGTGTTTTCCATCCCCAAGTGGCTTGTTATGCGTACATACCTTTGATATACATTTGAAGGCTTACGGGAGTTTTCCTTCTCTCACAGCTCGTCTCTGGGCCAAGTTTGTCTTATGCTTATCTGATCAACCAGGCTGTTGCTGCTGGTTTACATACCCATCACAGCCTGTTTGATATGGCACTTGGCAGAGGTTTACATCTAATTTCTTCTTCAAAACTTTTACTCTTGCTCTGAGTTCTCGGATGTTGATACACAGTACTTTTACTGTGTCCATGACACTCCTGTTGTTCACTGGGTGTATTTTACACATTCTTCCATACCTTACTTTACTATGTTGTCATGGCAGTGTACAGATTTGGAACCAGACCCTTCAGCACCTTCCATATATACACTTCCACATATATTATCATGTATTTCTGTCTCCTCATATCCACTGAGCACATATTTAGGACTTTGAGGCGTTCCAAGTAATTTAAATGATTGATTGGCTATTTGAGGGCTGTAAATGATCTCTGTATCTGTTTCAGGTCTGATATCTGACCTGCCCTGATAGGAACCTTCAATACTGAACAATACTCCAAGCGAGAGAGCACAATTGATTAAAAAAAATCTAAATTGTAACTATTTCCCTTTCTATAAAAGTTCTCATTATGCACCCCGTTATTTTCCTTTCCTGTCTTTTGTGATATTTGCCTTGTGTTCTTTGAAAGAAAGATCTGACATTATTACACCTAGAACTCTCGCATGTTTCTTTCGTTCTATTTGGTGATCTTACATTTTTGTGTATGCAATAATTTCGCAAAAAACATTCTGAACATAACGAACAAAATATATTTCACTGTGTTTGTTTATTATTAAATTATTGTATTGATTTGTATTCCCTGGAATGCAGGCGAGAAAGATATATGATAATATAAACTTGGAAAATCCTAGAGGGATTGGTACCAAACTTGCACACGAAAATCACTCCCTAACAATTCGCAAATAAGCAAAATTATTTTCATATATTATTTCAGACCACAGCAGGATCGAGGCCTGTGCATTGTGCATCAAAATGCAGTACTTATATCCCACAGCCAAACCCCAGATATGTATAAGTGCCTAGTAGACACTAGGCGTGGTTTCCCGTGTCCCGGTGCACCAGGCCTGAGATCAAGTTGTTTCACATCATTCTGCTACATCATTGGCCCACTAGAGATTTTGAGAATGCTGCTCACGGCAGGAAGAGATGATATAACCTGAGACCTAAAGTGGTGCTCCGGAAGAAGCATCAGGTCCAATTCCCTGAATCAATATCCTTTACCAGCGTCCAAGGCATCTCACATGAAGAAATGGTGTGTTTGCCCGTCAGTATGAGGGTCACTGTGACTCAGGTCACATTCCTGCAAACCGTGACCAATCTCAGACAACTGCAGGTTTTCTTATTTTGTTAGAGACCAACAGTCGAGGTGAACTCGCACAAGGAGGTCACGGCTGGAGAAAGTGATGAGCTTCCTTAATTAACAGAGTTTCTACGAGCAGCAGTTTTTAGAGGCCACGAGCAAGATCCTCAGTTAATCACTTTTATTGCCTTATTTGTCACCTCTAATGAGGGTGGTTTAGGGGAGGGGCATTATCTCGCTGCATTATTTTCATTACAGCCATTAGACATTGATGTAACTATTGTTGCAGCTCTTAATACACCTGATGGGTGTTAGTTAAATAATTACTAAGACGAACTGGATTCACGATCAAATGAACTCGCCTTGTGGAAAACATTTATTTATGGATGAAACTCCATCACCCTTTTCTTACTTTACTTCCCTAAGACAAGAGATACTGAACAACATGAAGGGGCAGGAAAAAATAGAACATGAAAGGGCATGGGATGACACTTGACACGAAGGGGCAGGGAAGACACAGGGCATCACTAAAAGGCAAGAAAGACACATCAGACAACATGAAGGGGCATGTGGGACACTCCAGACAAATGAAGGGGAATAGGGACACACTAGACAACATGAAGGGGCAAGAGAGAAGGGAAAGGAGGCCACATACTTGTGGGTGGAGGGAAAGGGGGTGGGCGGACCAGCAAGTTTCACTGCCGCCCTGGCCACATAAATCTGTCCCCAAATTCGGGAATTTCACCATCTGACCTCTTCTCTGATTATCTTTGCCTTTATTTCATTATACAAGATGTGAAGAGAATAGCTATTAATTGAGATAAAAACATTTCGTTCTGTTTAAAAAAAAATATATAAATTCTGAAAAATTACTTTAAATTTAACGGGAATTTATTACAATGATAAAACAATAGTGACAATAGAGACGATGTTTATGGGGAGATAGTGAAAGAAGTGGAGAGGTAATTTTGGGGTTTTTTCACCCCCTTTGGCTTTATAGGTTTCGGGTTCTTTAGCTATTTTTTTCTTCTTTTTTTTGAACAAAATGCTCATTAATAAAGACATTTGTTTTATTCTTTAAACCTGTCAATGCTGAATAATATTAATGTAAAGAGTCTTGTCTGACACAGCAACACAATGGAACATTGTTTCAGGGGAAAAATTTTTTCAACTCTATTGCCAACAACTGAGCTAACTTATGAGCATGATCTACTTCCACTACTTGGGGGAATTTCCCGGGGGCCAACCCCCCGGGCCCCGGCCCCCTGACAAAAACCTACTTTTGGTCAGGGCCTAATCACCCCGGTTGTTACTGCTGGGGGAAATCCAATGTACAAACCACAGCCCCTGGTCAGACACTATTTAGGTATCGATCCATTTTCCCTTTTTGACAGACAGGAGTCTTTTGGGAGTTTTTATATGGCCCTTACAAAATGGGGTTTATATAAATATATATATATATATATATATATATATATATATATATATATATATATATATATATATATATATATATATCAGTAACAACCCCAATTACCAAAAGGTTTTTCGAAATTTGTATCCCCCTATGGAAAAGGAGAACCACATGAGATTTAACCCACAGGACCACCAAATCCTGTGGGTAAAGCGTAACGTGGTTCTCGCTCACCGGGGGGGGAAAGTAAACATGGGTTCAGTCCGAATAGTGCAGTGTTGTTATTGATCAATACCACTGTTATTTAAATAATATATATATATATATATATATATATATATATATATATATATATATATATATATATATATATATAAAACGTATATTTTGTCGGGAATATTAAAAAACTGGTCAATTAGAAGAACTCATTTAAAATTAAGCCTTTTCCCCTAAAATTTTCTCTTATACGTTCAAAAAATATATTTTTCTCATTTAGAAAAACATTAATAATTTTGTACCAAAAGAACCTTAGAAAACTTACCTAACCTTTTTTTAACAAGCGCAATTTAATTTTTCTCAATCCAACTAAATATGTTTTAGATAAGTTTACAATAATTTAATAATAAAAAAAAAACAATTAAATATAATTTTTTTTTTTAAGTTCGGGGAAGATTTTTTTGAAAGTATTGCATACACAATTTTTTTCTTGCCTTATTATATATATATATATATATATATATATATATATATATATATATATATATATATATATATATATATCAATAACAACACTGCACTAGCCAAGGACTCGAACCCATCTTGTACTGGCCCCTTTTTTTGAGCCAGAACAAAAGACGCCTTAAACCCCATGCCCCCCCACGGGGGGAAAAAAAAGATAGCTCAAATTTTTTGTGTTGCAACATCATCAGGAGCTTGAAAAAAATTTCAGAAAAGGAGGATTCCAAGCAAGTACTTCCCCAAAGGACCGTCTTCACTGAAGTGAGAGAGTGAGGGAGGGAGAGAGAGAGAGAGAGAGGGAGATTAAAAACCCCCCGGAAAAAGTGCCCCCAGCCAGAAGGATTAAAGCATTAGAAAAATCCCACAACTTTATATTGAAATAGCCTAAACGAAATTTGTGACAATAATACTGGGGAATTTTTTTAATGCTATGAAAAATTTTGGTTGTGGGCACTTTGGGCCGGGGGTTTTCCCGTCCCCCTTTTCTCCCTAAAATTTCCCCCACCCTTTTTTTGAATTTTTTTAAGTTCCTGATGATATGTTGAAAAATTAAAAAGGCCCCAAAGCTATCATTCTACTCCCCCATGGTTGTTTTGCACCCCGTATCGCATGGTTTGCATTTTGCATATATATATATATATATATATATATATATATATATATATATATATATATATATATATATATATATATATATATATTTAAATTTTTAACCACGAAGGGGGGGTATTGAATCAATAACAACACTGCGACTAGCCGGGCTCGAACCCATGTGTTTTAAAGGGTTAAATACTACTCGTCCGGGTTTTAAAAAATATAACTGCTCGTGGAGGCTAGTACACGAAACGGGGAGTAAAAATAAAAAATTTGTTTGAGGCACCCACACCCCCGTATGTCCTCACGGAAAAAAACCTAGCTCTTTTTGGGTGCGTGATTCTTGTAGGATTTGGTGGTCCTGGGAGGTTTTAGCGTCGTGTGACTTTTTATCACCATGAGGCGGGCCAAAAACGAGTTCGGGTCCTCGGCTACCTGCAGTGTTAAAAAATTTTTATATATATATATATATATATATATATATATATATATATATATATATATATATATATATAAATTCTAAAAGAATTTTCCCCGTGCTCTGATGTAATCTGGTTTTTTAAGTTTTTTTTTATTCTGAGCATGTAGTTAAAAAACCAGTATAGTGTAAAAATTTTTCCGGTTGGTATTTGTCCTGCATTGAAAGATGATATTTTCCCCAAAAATATTATTCAGACGAGGAGCACCCCCTTTTATGATGAATACCAACACTTGTGTTTTTCACCTTTTTTAAATTTGCAAAAATTTTCTTTTTAAAAAATTTGTTTTGGGTGACGAGGAAAAGGCATAGATACAAAGCCAGCTTTTATTGTGATGTTTCTTCTTTTGTAAGGTTTTGGCTCTTATTTATTCCCCCTTTTCTATGAAAAGTCTTATGTATTTCTAATCATGTGTTAGGTTTTAGTTTTCAGTTCTTCCTTATAGATGGCTGTATTTTGTCATTATTGAACACCTGCCTTTGCCCACTAGAAGACTTTGTATATACATACATAATTTCTCAATTATTTCTTTTTTCTTTTTTTTATATTTGACATTAACAAAACATAAATCATAACTTAAATTTTTGCTAATGACACCAGAATCTCTATGAGAGTGGCATCCGTCGAAGGAAGATATCCTAAACAACACGGATCCGAACAGTTCCCAAAAAAGTGAACTCTGTGGTTCTTGAGATCTGCTCAAGACACATTCCTTAAAAAAAGAAAGGGGGGATGTAAACTAGAGTGAGACGCTTCCTATACAGACGAAGGCGAAGAGTCACAGAGCGGGAGAGGGGCCAATATATAAAAACGTAGAGGCACTGGTCAATGAAATTGCAAAATAAAACTTAAACTGAAGGAATCTTACAGGAAAAAAGAATCTCAGGAAGAACTAAAAGCCAAAAAGGGAAAATTTAAAAAAAAAATACTTCTTCTCATATGCCAAATCAAGGGAAAAAAAACAACAACATCCAGTATTGGGCCTTTGCTTAGGCAGGATGGGACATACACAGATGACAGCCAAGAAATGTGTGGAGATATTAAAGTCCCAATACGACTCAGTGTTCACGAGCCGCTGCCCAGAAAAGGGGGTCGACAATCCAAATAATTCTTTATGAACAAACCCCAAAAATTTGGTCATTTAAAAAAATCTCGGATGTTATTTTAACTCCACAAGACTTTGGGCAAAAAAGGGGCCATACCTATGCCCCCTGACCCAGGCCCAGACTCATGGAACTCCGTGTTCATCAAGAATTGCAAGAAGTTTATCGCGTGCCTTCAGCATTCTATGGAGAGGGAGCATGGACAGGGGGGTCCCCCCACAAAATTAAAAAGCAACAGACATAGCCCCACTCCACAAAGGTGGCAAAAAAAGCAAAAAGAACTACAGACCGATAGCACTACATCCCATATCATAATTTTTTTGAGGGGTTCCCCAAAGAAGCAAGATCGCCAACCACCTAGATACCCATCAATTACACAACCCAGGGCAATACGGGTTTAGGCAGGTCACTCCTGCCTCCCCAACTCCTGGACCTTTTGACGGGGCCCCTGGATGCTGTTGAGGATAAACAAAATACAGATGTAGTATACACAGTTTTAAAAAAGCTTTCGACAAGTGTGACCATGGTGTAATAGCACACAAAATACGTGATAAAGGAATAACGGAAAAAATTGGTAGATGGATCTATAACTTCCTGACAAAAGAAAAAAAGAGTAATAGTAAAAGAGTAAAGTCCCAGGCAGCCACGGTGAAAACCCTTCTGTTCCACAAGGTACAGTACTTCCCATTCTTTCCCCCATCCTCATTTCTGACATAGACGAGATGTAAGCTATAGCTCCGTGTTTCCTTTTTCGGATGACACCCAGGGGTTTCCAGCCCCTGACCTCCATTGAAGAAAACTGCAAGACCCAACGGACATCAACCAAATCTTCAAATGGGCCACTCAAAAAAAAAATGAAGTTCAACGAGGAGAAATTTCAACTACTCAGATATGGAAAACTTGAGGAAATAAAAAAAAATATCCCCAAAGGATACGACAAATTCCCCAAACCCTACAATAGAGCGAAAAAAAAAAGTGAAGGACTTGGGGGGGATAATGTCAGAGGATCTGCCTTTAAAGACCACAACAATATATCTACCTCATTGGCTAGGAAAATGATAGGATGGATAATGAGGGGAACCTTAAAACTAGAGACGCCAAGCCCATGATGACACTCTTCAAATCACTTGTTCTTCTAGGGGGGAAAAAATGCTGTTAAAAGGGTCCCTTCAAGGCTGGCGACATTGCAGACCTGGAGAGTTCAAAGCCCCACATAAGTACGATAAAGCACCTAAATTACTGGGAACGGTTGAAGGTCCTTGATCTGTATTCCCCCGGGAAAGCAGGCGAGAGAGATACATGATAATATACACTTGGAAGGTCCGGGGGGTTTGGGATAAAAAACCGTACACAAAAACTCCCCCTGAAAAAAACTCGGCAGGAGTCAACATTCCCCCCTGAAAAGCAGGGGGGCAAATACACTGAGAGAGAAAAAACCTTAAAAGTCCGGGGCCCCCAAACTGTTCAACTGCCCCCCCGCACACATTAGGGGGATTACCAATTGACCCCCCGGGTCTTTTCAAGAAAAGGACTGGGGAGGCACCCAAAAAACAATCCTGACCAACCGGGGGGTGGTTCGCCCCCGGGGTTTGCGGCCGACAAAAAACCTGGTTGATCAAACCCCGATCCACCATGAGACCTTTTTTCAGACCTGGTCCCGGGGGGGCCCCCGAAACCCTCTCCCCGGGAAACCCAGACCTCAGATAATAACATGAGGTTTAACGAGGGGAAGGGATCAGGTTTTTCCGTTATGGGAAAAAAAATAAATACTGTAAAGAGACAGGGAAAAAATTAAAGCATTCAATTGAGAGAAAAGCACATGTCGAGACCTGGGAGTAATGATGCCTTAAGAACTACATTCAAGCATAACAATGTTGTCATTGCACCGCAAAGGAAAAAGGGAGGCTGGATAACTAGAACTTTTTTAAACAAGAGATGCTGAGCCAGTGATGATACTCTTCAAGTCACATGTTTCAGGTTGGAATACTGTTGTTAAAAAAGCTCCAGCTCAGCTGGAAAACCTACAAAAACTTTAAATTCGTAATTCACTCAATTAAAAAAACTAAGCTCTTGGGAACCCCTTAAGAACCTTTTTGATATATTCCTTGGGGAAGTAAGCGAGAAAAAGTGTATAATAATTTATACCTCAATTCAAAAACACTGATATTCCGTATGGCAACAACACTTGGCAAACGGTTCAAAATCCCTCCACTAAAGGAGGGGCGTGACGGTACTCTGCGGTACAAGGGGTGTCGTCAACGGTGTCTGACCAGCCAGACTGGGTTTTTTGTATGTTAAACTGGTGAGACTAACAGCCCCAGCCTGATTGATCAGGCCTTGATTCCTACGAGGCCTGGTCTGAGCCGGGGCTCGCAGGGGCGTTCCCCCCCGGAAAAGCCTTTCCTTCAAGAGAGTTCATAAGAGTGCTACAATTTTTAAAATACCCTCCACCGTGGTATACTGAACTCAAAAATTTTTACACACACACACACACACACACACACACACACACACACACACACACACACACACAAATGTATGTGTGGGTTTTTTTTAGTCCATGTGGGGCCAAACTTCATATTCAAAAAAAAGATTTTTTTGGGGAAAAAAGTGCTCTTTACAACGAAAACATTTGTTAATTGTAATTTTGCTCATAAATCAGTGAAGTATATAAGAGCAGCCCTTTTTTTATTAAGCAATGCAAGACAAAAATATCTAACTAGACGGGAAATGTGTGATAGGAATATAAGTCTCACTGATAACATTAAACTCAAGTGGTGTGACACATTAAAAAGGGAAGGTCAAATAACACTGGATAAAAAGGGGGGGGCACAGTGGAAGAAAAAAGGGGCTATTAACATCATATACAATAAGTTGGGGAGGGGGCAGGGTAATTAACACTGAAGACAAGCAGTGCAATGCAGTGAAAGAAGAAAAAGGTTAAAACATTACATACAAGAAATAATGTAATGCAGTCAAAAAAAGGTTGTGACAAGTGACTAGTGTGTCTGAGAGTAAAAAAATGAAAGATGGGAGCACGGGGGACCCCAAAATGATTACACAGGTTTAAACCCCTTTTGCCGTTTTAGGCAAATTACATAATCAAATCATATAGTCTACATAGACATATTAAACAACTAAAAATTTTATCATAATATTCCAGTTGGAAAAAAATCTATCAATTCCCGGGTTTTTTGAAGATAACTTCTTAAACAGTCAAGTTTTTTTTAACCGAATTATTGTGACAAAAAAAATTTTGCTTTTTTCATTCCTTTGACATCTGCTTCTTGGCTTGATGCCTCAGCTGCCTACCTGGCAGTGACAATCATATGATAAAGTGAATAGGGCTTACCCCTTTCACGGCAGAGTGGCTTACCACCCCCACGGCAAGGTGGCTTATCACCCCACGGCAAGGTGGCTTACCCCCCAAAGGCAAGGGGGATCACCCCCGGTAAGGGGGACCCCCCCCCGGAAAAGGGGGTTTACCACCCCATGGAAATTAAAAACCCCCCCCCGGAAAAAGGGGGCTTACCACCCCTATGGCAGAGTGGCTTACCACTTCCCGAAAAAGGTGGCTTACCACCCCCACGGAAAAGGGGGCTTACCACCCCAGGAAAACGTGGTTTTCTCTCACCCCAACCCAAAAAAATCAAAAATTCCCCTCCCCCCCTCGTTTCCCCCCCCCGGCTTCATCACTCAGGTGCCCCAGACACAACTTGATACCACCCCAAAAAAACGTTAAATGCGCTCCATTAAGCAAAAAAAAACGATAAATCATCAGTGTTAAGCAGACATCTACAGCGTCATGGTTTTTTATACATTCCTTAAGGCTGATAAATAATTTCTTAAGAGTTACCAGAAGATAAGTCCAAAGGTTAAAAAATGACCAGAGAAAAAGGAAACAAACATGGTAGACAAACATAAGATATAACAGCACGCTAAATTCTACTTTCAACAACTATATACACATTTTGTGGAGCACTGAATCCGTGGGGTCATTCAGCTCATTCATATCATTCTACTTAACTGTTTTCAGTGCTTTGCTTATGCAGACAGGGGAAAAAAAATATATTTTTTTACCCCATTGAGGTATACGGGAAAATTTTTATAAAAGGTAAAACTTTCCCCCCCGGTATATCTGTTGCATACTATCTGGGATGATCGCCCCCCCCCCGCCCTCGGTGAGGCCTAGTAAAAAAACTACAGGTCTAAAAGCCGGTATAAAGGTATGCAAAGTGTACATTGAATGCAAGTAGAAGCTTGCAAGCGTTACCTGTCATCTTGCACGCTGATGGGGCAACAAGAGTGCAGTGTTGTGTAACAAATAACATTCTTTGCAGGTTAAAAAATTCCCCAGTAATAAAAAATAATGCTAGGAGAAAGAATAGAGGAAAAGCGGTAAACGTAAGGGAGAGGAAAAACGGTCAGTGGGAGAAAAAAAAAGGTTTAAAAAAAAAAGAAGGATGATTCCCGGGGGAAGAAGGAAAACTTGAGGAAGGGAAAAAGAAGAGAGAATAAAAGGGGGGGAAAAAAGGGAAAGAAAATGGAGGAGAGGAAAAAAAAAAAGAGATAAAAAAAAGGGGGGGAGAAGTACCGGAAAAAGGGAGGGGAAGAAAAGAGGGGAGGAATAAAAGGGAAAAAAGGGGGGGGGGCGGGGGGAATAAAAAAGTGAGAGGGGGGAAAAAGGGGGGGGCAAGGCAATGGAAGTGTAAGAGGGGAAAGGGGGGGAGGAAAAGTATGGGAGGAAGAAAACGAAAATTGGAGGGGGGGGGGGAAAGAAAGGAAAGGGGGTGCGGGGTGGAGGAAGAGGGAAGGTTCTGGGGTTTTTGTGGTTTCTAGATTAGAGCACCAGGTTGTGGCTTGGCTGGGAGTGTGTCATGGTGTTATGTAGACAGAAACCCAAACCCGGCTGCTACTACAACTAAAAAGGGCGTCAAGAAAAAATGTGTTATGTAGACAACTATCCTGCCTTGACAAGTGTTTAAGGGGGGGGTTCTCCCCCTATCATCAATTTTTTTTTTTTAAAACGAAAACTGGTTTTTGGGGTTAACGTTTTTTAGCCAAGTTTAAACATTCTAAATTTCAAAACTTTTAAGGGTGACAACGAGGACGTGGTTTTGGGGCGTGGTGTTGACGTGGTGGGGGAATGGTGGGGGGCGTGGTGAGGACGTGGTGTTGACGTGGTGTTGACGTGGGGGGGGCGTGGTGTTGACGGGTGTTGCTGGGAAGAATGCTGGTGGTGTTTTTCCCCCCCGGGTGTTATTGTCGTGCCGAATAAAAAAAACTGGTCAATTAGGAAGAACTTATTTAAAATTAAGTTCTTTCTAGAAATTTTTTTTATTCTTTAAAAATTTTTTTTTTCATTTATTTAAACCCCAAAAAATTAAAATTTTTGTACCAAAAAACCCCTTAGAACAGTTACGAACCCCTTATTATTATAACAAGCGCAATTTAATTTAGCCTAATTCAACTAAAATTTTTATAAAATTTTTACAAAATTTAATAATAAACAAACACAATGAAATTTTTTTTTTCCTTAGGTTCAAATTTTTTTTGGAAATTATTGCATACTAAATTTTTTCGTTTGCCTTATTGGGCAAGAAGAGCGTTTCTATTTAAGCCAAAATAGCAAGTTTTAACTATTTGGTACGACTTTTTTTTGGTGAAGATGTACCCTTCAATAAATCCACCATACCACAACTAAAAGAAGAGTAAAGATAGGTTAAATTTTTCTCAAAGTTGTTGCTGGCTACAACCCCAACTATGGTGCTGTGAGAATAATAAAAATGATATAAAAGCCAATATTAATCCTTAATTGATATTGCTGCGCCCTTAAATATTAGCTAAGGAAAATTTTCCCCGGCCAATGAAGCCAATGCTGTCCTAAATCTACCAAGATTCTTGATAGGGGGAAAAAGTTTGGTATTCTTTGGGCATTGATATGATTATTGAGATTAATACTGCATTTGGTATTAGAATGTTAAGAAATGAGCCAGACACTGTCACTACCAATCTTACTAAATCTCTAGAAATACACACAGATCTAAAGGGTTTTCAAAAACGTGTAATTACATTAAATTTTCTAACCTGCATGAACTGTATCACTGTGGGGCAACAAAAAGCATTTCCCCCCTCCATGGAAGATGTGTTCATTTAATATCACATACCTGCAAGTCCCTCCCAAGAAACTAATTACCAGTCACCCCCTTTCAAAGGTAACTGCTAAAAAAAAATTTTTTTTGCTAAATTGTTATTAATAATTTTTACAACTGATAAAGTCATTTATGACTAGCCGAGCTGTGGGTTTATACGTCTGCTTTCGTGCGGCCAGCAGTAACACCCCGGGTCAGGCCCTGATCCCCCGGGGGCCCCGGTTTCCCGGGCCAGGCAGGGGGGGCATTGACCCCCGAAATCCCCCCCCAGGTATACCCCAGGAGGTGCTGACGGGGGTGTAACTCCTTTTTTGCCACCCCCTAGAAAATTTACGATAAGAACCACGTTGTCTTAGGCATAAGAATTAACAACTCGGTGTCAACACTACAAATTAACCCTTTTTTTTTTTCCATTTAAAATTTAAAGGCGCAAATTAATCTACGACACTGTGGATGGCTCTATGATTATTACTAAAAATATGCATCACTGAAGGTTCCTGACTCGTAAATTTTATCTATTATTAAAAAAAAAAAATACAAACGAATCTATTTTTTATGAATAACCAGAAATACTGTAATGGGTTTAAAAAATTTAAAAACGTAGAAACTATTCTATGTTCTACTTAGTATAAGTTCAAGCAATATATTCAGTTTTTCAAAAAAAATCATAAAAAGATATGTATAGTATTCTACCAACCGGAAATTTCCGGGGGGGTGTGCCGGGGGTAACGCCCCCCGGCTCAGTCCCCCTTGCCAGGCCCTCCCAATGGATCATGGCCTGATCAAAACCATTACTGCTGGCTGCGCGTAGTCCAAGGTACGAACCAGCCCGGCTGGTCGGGTACTGACTTTAGGTATCTGTTCAGCTCCTTTGAAACAGCCAGGGGCCTATTGGTAATTCCCCTTATGGATGGTGGGAGGCTGTTGAACAGTCTTGGGCCCCGGATACTTATTGTGTTTCCCTTAGTGTATTGATGACGCCCCTAGTTTTCACTGGGGTATACTGTTATCTGCCCAGTCTTTTTGCTTTCGTAGGGAGTGGTTTCTGTGTGCAGATTTGGGACCAACCTCTAGGATTTTCCAAGTGTAGATTATGATGGATCTCTTTCGCCTGCACTCCAGTAAGTACAGGTCAAGGATTCCAAGCGTTCCCAGTAATTAAGGTGTTTGACGGAATTTTAAAATTTAGTAAAGGTTCTCTGTACATTCTCGATCTGCGATTTCACCTGCCTTAATGGAGATGTTAGTGAACGGGTATTCCACCCCACACATCTACTCACATGGACAATGGAAATAAATCACTTTGACTGACTTTTTTTGGGTTATCCTAGGTTTCTACACATATGTTCAGGGTGATAATCTATGTATTTTTACCTTAAAAACCTAACACTAAGATGACGTATAACAAATTTCTTGAACAGGTTCACTTTCCACTTCTTGGGTGTTAGCAAGCACATTTGCAAAATTGCTTGCGTGGTGAGGATAGCATTGGCTTTTGAACAAGAGACTGGCCCCAGATGTGACCTGGTAAGCTGCTCCTGTAGGCTCCTAAGACATCATAGTGTTTGTTCTTCTGAGTCATCAATATTTGTCAAAGTAGATGAGCTGTCATAACAAACTCTCTAACACCTGCATGTTTCTCTCATCCACAGATGTTGGTCATCTGCCGAGCTGGCTGAAAGACATTCATGGAATACATTCCAACTCCAGGTTTGAAGTAAAGATTTTTTTTAACCTTTTCCTTTGAAGGCAGACACAGTGTCACAGCCGCTGAGTGAGTGAAAGAGGAGGAAACTATTCTTTTTGCAGGTTCCAATAGTTTCTATAAGATGGATAGTCAACCATCTTCTCTTTTTCTGCACTTCCAAATGCAACACACAACTGTAGAAGCCCTAACAATTTTGCATATCAGTGATATTCAGTACTGACATGATTTAGACACATGTGCAACATCTGGGTATCTTTACTAGTAGACGTGTTTTCATTCAATGGCTTCATCAATACATTATATGGATATAGTATGAAGACTGTAGAAATATATACAGCAGACTAGTCCCACCTGGCACACCTGACCTCAGCCTTATCGTGTGCAGACCTCAGCTCACTGTGCACAAATTACCATATCTTTGTTGCTTTTGACATCAGTGAAATCTCAGCCTTTAAATTTCAAGTTAATACTTCAAGAGAGTCTACTTCACATGAAATTTAAATACTCTTATTAGTATATATATTCCAGGTTTCGGATCATTGTACTCTTTATGGAATATAAGAAACATATTTTTACTATATTCTTTACTTTAAATTATATTTTCTTAGACGTTAAAATGTAAGAAATTTATCATCGCTTCAAATACTACTTTATTTTACTTGATAAATATTTACGTTAAAACTTAATAAAGTTAATATTATACAGAAAAAATTGTGATCATTCAATAATTATTACTTATGCAGTTAAAACACTTAATAACGAGGCTCTAACCGCGTAAACCTGAAAGAACTATAGGGTTCTATTCTCTTGAAACTCACCTTGATGACAGTGAGGTGCTCTTGAGCTACGGAACGAAATTTAGCCTTCCCATCCTTGGATCGAACCTGGATGCCTCCCGTTCTTCAGGTGCTATATGATCTCTACAGGTTTAGTTCTTCCCCGTGAAAACAAATGAGTGTCATGGAGCAGAGAGAATCATATGTATTCGCGTGAGACTTGAAAATTTATTATGTTTGTTTGAAACACCAGGAAAACACTGTCAGCTTGTTTGAAACACCAGGGAAACACTATCAGCTTGTTTGAAACACCAGGGAAACACTATCAGCTTGTTTGAAACACCAGGGAAACACTGTCAGCTTGTTTGAAACGCCAGGGAAACACTGTCAGCTTGTTTGAAACGCCAGGGAAACACTGTCAGCTTGTTTGAAACACCAGGGAAACACTGTCAGCTTGTTTGAAACACCAGGGAAAAACTGTCAGCTTGTTTGAAACACCAGGGAAACACTGTCAGCTTGTTTGAAACACCAAGGAAACACTGTCAGCTTGTTTGAAACACCAAGGAAACACTGTCAGCTTGTTTGAAACACCAGGGAAACACTGTCAGCTTGTTTGAAACACCAGGGAAACACTGTCAGCTTGTTTGAAACACCAGGGAAACACTGTCAGCTTGTTTTAAACACCAGGGAAACACTGGCAGCTTGTTTGAAACACCAGGGAAACACTGTCAGCTTGTTTGAAACACCAGGGAAACACTGTCAGCTTGTTTGAAACACCAGGAAAACACTGTCAGCTTGTTTGAAACACCAGGGAAACACTGTCAGCTTGTTTGAAACACCAGGGAAACACTGTCAGCTTGTTTGAAACACCAGGGAAACACTGTCAGCTTGTTTGAAACACCAGGGAAACACTGTCAGCTTGTTTGAAACACCAGGGAAACACTGTCAGCTTGTTTGAAACAACAGGGAAACACTGTCAGCTTGTTTGAAACACAAGGGAAACACTGTCAGCTTGTTTGAAACACCAGGGAAACACTGTCAGCTTGTTTGAAACACCAGGGAAACACTGTCAGCTTGTTTGAAACACCAGGAAACACTGTCAGCGTGTTTGAAACACCAGGGAAACACTGTCAGCTTGTTTGAAACACTTGGGAAACACTGTCAGCTTGTTTGAAACACCAGGGAAACACTGTCAGCTTGTTTAAAACACCAGGGAAACACTGTCAGCTTGTTTGAAACACCAGGGAAACACTGTCAGCTTGTTTGAAACACCAGGGAAACACTGTCAGCTTGTTTGAAACACCAGGGAAACACTGTCAGCTTGTTTGAAACACCAGGGAAACACTGTCAGCATGTTGTGTTTGTGTGGTCCCTGACGCAGGTCGTTGACCACCTCTTACACAGAAGAGGGAAAGAGGATGAAGATATACAAAACGGCGTAAGCCTTCAATGTAACAACATTTCTCTCAAGAAGACCGAAACATTGCTTCTCTTAACGCAAGTTTCTCTTTTTGTTGTTCATTCACTTGTCGGCTGGCCACTTCTTCCACCAGAAAAGGGCAAGTTTCTCGGGGGTAAGCGACGAAGACATGGGCGGAGTGGTCTCTTGAAAGAAATTACAACTCACAGGGGCCTTAAGGTAGGTCTGCAAAAAATATAATGTGTGGGGGAGAGCTTTACCTACAGCTGTGGGTTGACATGGTATTGCCACTAGACCTGAGAAACCTTAGCTGGGTGTTTTCTGAGCGGCGTTACCAGACCTGGCGGCCACTTTCATGTGTCTGTCTCCTAATTGGTAATGAGATGAGCCGATAAATGTGAACCCCTGAGCCTAGATGCACGGCCTCGTAGAACTGAGAGAATATGCTCTAGCCTCGTTGAACTAAAAGAACAAGGCTCGAGCCTTGTAGTGCCTCGTATCTTGTAGCTGGACCTCAAAGCTTTCCAGCCTCATAGAGCAGAAATAACCACAAGAGCTCTATGCCTCTGAACCAAGTGTTTAATCATCAGGACAGCGATGGACCTGCGGGCCGCTATCACAGTCTGTTTGATCAAGCAGATAAGGAAGGATGGTTCCAGGATGGGCTAAGCGCCATGCTTCTGAATAACCCAGACATCATTATACAGTATACTGTGAGAGATAAACAACAGAACTATCTGGTGGATCTAGGTATCAATGCTTCATGTTTTTCTGTCTAAAGAAACATATTTAACACAGACTCGGAAAAGAGATTTTTATTTTTTAACACACCTGCCGTCTCCCATCAAGATATGGTGACCCGAAAAAGAAGAAACACTTTCATTCACTGCCTTCCCAGAAACATGCTGGCATCATAGTCCAGATGACCCTCTCAACAGCAACTTACCCACCCTCGATAAATTAGACACATGTGCAACACTTGGGAATCTTTATAAAGATACCCAAGTATTTCACATGTGTCTAATTTATCAACTTGTCGGTTATCTGAACCATTTGTCTGCATACCCACCCTTCCTTCAGGTTACAGGCACCGTATTTTCTACCTCCATGACTCAAGTCTTGCCGCTTCTCCCTGAATCCCATCATAAAAGTTACTGTGTTCACACTGTGAGGGAAAAGTTCATTAAGTAAGAATGGAAGACTGAATGACTGGTGGAGGAAGTATGAGTGGTAGTATGAGTGTTCAGACAAGAGTATGTGAGCAGTTACCTTACCTCCCCCCCCTCCCCTTTTGCCAACCGAGTGAGAGGCAACAAGGGACACTTGCGGACTGATTAGCGTCACTTGGCTTCTGCTCTCATCAAGTCTGCTTGCTGGAAAGGTTATTGTCACCCACCAGATGCGGGATGTGAAGAGCAGCGTTGATCTAATCATAGGTTAGAAACAATAATCCGTAATCCTGGAAACTCTGTGGTTCCTTTACCTTTGGTCTACCCGTCTACTACTTTATGAGAACTCTGCTGTGCTGATCCACTATCTTGTCAAATGTTTCATCTTGGGAACCCTGTTGTTCCTTCACCTTTGGATCTACACTCCTGCATCATCACAAGAAACTCTGCTGTTGCACCCCGAGGACAGAGCTACTATATCGGCAACATATTGAGGAACTGACCTTGTCCTTTATACTCTGTTGGCGATTTCCAGTTGACTACTACGGCCGGCAGCTAACTCTTACCTACGCTGCTAGCTGTGCCCTTCATAGAGCATTGTAATAGTCTGGTGCTGGACTTCACCATAGTCTCGGCCATCGGTGACCTCATTACGCTATCTCCAGCGTCCCATTACACTCAAGAGATTCCTGTGCGCCTTGCCATAACACCGGCAGACTCAGAAGATCTTTCTGTTTGTTCAATTCATTTATTTTATTAATTAAATTTTTCATTTGGTTCAGTTAGGACTATTTCATGTTTAATTGTTATAAATTTTAAGATATTTGTTTTATATTCAATAAAAAGTTGTTTATTTTATTTTGTTATTTATTTTTCTGTTTTCTTTTCACACGGAAATAACTCCAAATAAAGCAAAATCTTCGCAGACGGTGCAAAATGTCCCTAAAGCAGAGGAGAGTTGAGCACACTAAAAGAATGTTCAATAAGTGCAAGGGGACCGAGACTATTACACTCCCTTCATGCTTAAGGGGAATTACCAACAAATCCCTACTTGTCTTTAAGAGAGAACTTGCTGAGTTCCTCAGGTCAGTTCCTTATCAGCCAAAACAGAGATTCATTCGTTGGTCTGCATGCGGCTAACACAAACAGCCTGGTTGATCAGTTTAGCAACCAAAAAGCTGATCAGAGACCCAGGAACTGGGGTTGTGATCCCTGAAAATGACTACACTTGACCTACAGGTAAACTTTCCTTGACTACTGTCGTCAGTACGCCATTAGGATCTGGACAATATCTTAGCCAACATCTGCCGTCCTCCTATCAAGGTGCCTTTAGCCTTACCTGGCATACTTACCTATGATCAGTCTGGCGAGTCAGATTAATTGGCGAGAGGATAATGTGGCGTCACACGAGTCGCTGGTGATGGCGTCTAAAGTGATCCATTCTATCTCTCGCTCTCTCTCTCTCTCTCTCTCTCTCTCTCTCTCTCTCTCTCTCTCTCTCTTTTGTTAACTAAAGTAGAGGTACTGTGTAGCTCATTGATCAGATCATTAGGCCAACAATTACACGATCTCGGGTTTAATTCCATAGCACGGAATAACATGCTAGAATAGGCCAGTTCCTTACACCACTACCTACCTAGCAGTAACAACAAGTATTAGTGTTTTAGCCTCTTGTTGTGAGATGTTTCCACTAAAGAAAAAAATGTTAGAAAGCCCCAGTCACAAGCACAGCGTGTGTGGGAAAACTCAAAAACAGTATTGATGTGGGTACAACATGTATCTGTAAGCCTGGAGATAATTAAAATTGATTTAAATGGGTAGCATCCCCAGCTGGGAGGACGGTTGGCAAAGATAGGTAGGTAAATGGTCAGGCTGATAGGTAGGGAGGTATGCAAGTAGTTAGACGGGTTGGCAGAGGTAGGAAGGAAAGGAGATAGAGAGGTAGCTAAGAAGGGAGGAATGTGCATAGGAATGAAGACAGAAGAGTAGGAAAGTAGATAGTTGACAAAGGGAGCAGGTGGAAGGAGAAGGGGTGGGGAGAGGGAGAGAGTTGTGGGAGAGAGAGGAGATAAGGGGCAGAGGGGTGATAAGGGGAAGGATAAGAGTTACCTGGAGTATACCTGGAGGGGGGTTTCGGGGTCAACTCCCCCGCGGCCCGGTCCGTGACCAGGCCTCGTGGTGGATCAGGACCTGATCAGCCAGGCTGTTACTGCTGGCAGCACGCAAACCGACGTACGAGCCACAGCCCGGCTGGTCGGGTACCGACTTTAAAGTGCCTGTCCAGCGCCTTCTTGAAGACAGCCAGGGGTCTATTGGTAATTCCCTTTATGTATGCTGGGAGGCAGTTGAACAGTCTTGGGCCCCTGACATTTATTGTGATGTCTCTTAGCGTACTCCTGTCTCCCCGGTTTTTCATTGGGGAAATGTTACATCTCCTGCTGAGTCTTTTGCTTTCGCAGGGAGTGATATTCGTGTGCAGATTTGGGACTAATCCCTCTAAGATTTTCCAAGTGTATATTATCATGTATCTTTCTCGCCTGCGTTTTAGGGAGTACAGACCAGGTCTTCAATTTCGCCTGCATTGACAGTGGCTGTTAGTGTATATCAATATTCCAGCCTAGAGAGAGGGGAGAGGGGATATGGGGCAGGAGAGGGATGAGGGGAAAGGGGGTAATGGGCAGGGAAAAGGGGATAGGAGAGGAAAGGGGACGAAGGGTGAGGGGAGAGGGGATAAGGAGCAGGAGAGAGGGTGAGGAGAGGGGATAAGAGGCAGGAGAGGAGATGAGGAGAGGGGATAAGGGGCAGGTGAGGAGATGAGGGCAGGGAATAAAGGGCAGGAGAGGGGGTGAGGAGAGGGGGTAAGGGGAAGGAGAGAGGGTTAGGAGAGGGAATAAGGGGCAAGAGAGGGGGTAAGGGGCAGGAGAGCGGATGTGAAGGGATAAGAGGCAGGAGAGCGGGTGAGAAGGGGGTAAAGGGCAGGAAAGGGGTAAGGAGAGGGGTTATGGGGCAGGAGACGAAGTGAGGGGCAAGAGAGACATAAAGACATACTTTTTTATTGACCAAAACCGGATATATCAGCAATGTGCTGCGTCGTACTCTAAAATAACAATAGCATAATAGGAACAAAAGCAACCAATGTAATCTGGCAGGTTGCATCACGCAGGATGCATCTCATACAGCATTTCCCTGGCACGTCATTTCACGCAGGATAGTGTTCATATAATGTTAACATCTGTCAGCCTAAGCTGGGAGATTTCTGTAGGGTTCATACCAAGGGTGAGGTAGGAAGTGGGTGGGGAAGGTAGGGGTTGCTAGGATGGTGGGGAAGGCAGGGGTTGCCAGGATGGTGGGGAAGGTAGGGGTTGCTAGGATGGTGGGGAAGGCAGGGGTTGCCAGGATGGTGGGGAAGACAGGGGTTGCCAGGATGGTGGGGAAGACAGGGGTAGCCGGAGAGGTGAAGAGTGCAGCATACCTTATGCATCAAATACTATAAACATTGATAATGATACAATAAAAACACTTAAAACAATGCTAACTATTATTTGGTGTCCCCGATGGAACCTTTAATTGGTTTCTGAAATTTTCTTTTCCTTTTTGTTTTTTACGTCTTCTAACTTTTCATTTTTATTCTGTTCATAAGACAAGGTATTATACGACTGTCATCAAATTATCCACACTGGTGCAGTGCAACTCAAGCAACCACTGGTGCAGTGCAACTCAAGCAACCACTGGTGCAGTGCAACTCAAGCAACCACTGGTGCAGTGCAACTCAAGCAACCACTGGTGCAGTGCAACTCAAGCAACCACTGGTGCAGTGCAACTCAAGCAACCACTGGTGCAGTGCAACTCAAGCAACCACTGGTGCAGTGCAACTCAAGCAACCACTGGTGCAGTGCAACTCAAGCAACCACTGGTGCAGTGCAACTCAGGCAACATTCATGAAGCTACTGCCATGTGTTGTTCCCTTAAATCAAAAATTGTATAACCCATTCTTATTATTATTATTATTATTATTATTATGACACTGGTGAAAATTTTTTAAAAAGTTGTATGCTTCTTAAATGAGATTAGTTAATTCTTATGTATTTTCATGTCCTGAATCCAAATATCACCTTGTAAAATGCTTATTGGCTATAGTTTTAAAGATACGTTCCATGTAATATTTGATTATTTGATTATAACGTACAATATGTGTCAGTATGTTTTAAACTCTAATCCGTACCTACTCTCTGCCTTTTTGCTTGACGCTTATAGTGGGCTGAAGAATCATCTCTTGTCAATGTCCAGCAATAGTCTGCAAGCATTCTTGTGCCCCATTTGCCCTGGTACCATACTTCCATGGTTGAAATATCTTGGTGAAACCTTTCACCATGTTCGTCACTAACTGCCTCACAGTTCGCTGAAAAAAAGTCTAAATGTGAGTCCAAAAAATGGATTTTAAGTGACATGTTACATCCCATGTTCTTGTAAGCCTTGATGAGGTTTTCCACCAATTCTTCATAGTTGCCTTCCCTTCTGTTTCTGAGAAATCCCTTCGCCACTAACTTGAATGCTTCCCAAGGAGCTTTCTCCTCCCTATGAAGGTCTGATTGAAAGTCCCTGACCGGATTTATCCATAGCTTTAACAAAGTTTTTCATGAGCCCCAGTTTTATGTGTAGTGGTGGTAGCAAAATTTTGTTTGGTTTAATGAGAGGTGGATGTTGAACATTGTTCATCCCAGGTTCCAGTGACTGACGAGGTGGTCAGTCTCTCCTGATGTAGTGGGAACCTCCTGTGCGGCTGTCACATTCACGTAGAAAGCAGCAGTACTTGGTGTATCCGCCCTGCAAGCCCATTACAAGAGCAACAACCTTGAAGTCACAGCACAACCACCTTCTATGACTGCTGGAACAATAATAAAGGTCAGTGAGACTGTGAGTGTGGTAAGAAACACACTGCCGCAAGCCTGTTGCAACCTGTTGTGACACGTAGGTCTATATTGTAAAGTAGAACTAACAAACAATTTTAACCATGATATTCATTATCAGCGACCTAGAATTAGTTGGAAATTGATACTCTGGTCTCGGAAACATTTTGGCTGTTGACCAGTGATATAATCAACACTAAGCGCTAAACCCACAATTACAGTTCATTCCTGGGTTCGTGGAATGGTTCCAATAACTCAAAAACTTTTGTTTCTTTGCTTTACACGTTTTCAAAAAAAGGTGGTTGTTACGTCGAGGACGGTGGAGAGTGCATGTGCAAGTCTTGTCAGTTTCATGTACAGTGTGAACCTCTTATTACCATTAAATCACATTATATTTTCAGTACCTGTTATGAACGTGTTCAATAGTTAATGGCTGATGCATCTTACTTCATCAGATTGTCCACTAAGTTTTGTTTGTGTTGTGTGGCCCAAATTTCTCAGAATAAATTAGTTGAAAAAAATTACTTAGAATAGTTGGAATCAGTGTGATACCTGGAGAATGCCTCTTCTGACTGGCTTCAAATTTTCAGCCCAGTTGTATTTTTCAGAAAGGAAGGTTCGCGTTGTTATCACGCTCTATAACTCCTAGTTTTCCAGTTTTATTGTATAGCGATATTGATTTTCATTACCCGTATGACACCCAGTAAAGTTACACTATGAAGATACAAACTGAAAGTTTTCCTGCAATTGTTAAAAAAAACTTGGAATCGTTGGATTCAGAGAAATTACTTCAGAATATCTTTTCTAAAAAGATAGGCTTCAGACTTTCAGTGTTGATGCTTTATTAAAAACAGGTTGGTTTTCTCTTGAGTTGAATAAATTTTAAATTGCCCATTTTATTAAATAAAGAGGTTATAATATAACAAATAGGAATGCCTCACATGATCGGCTTCAAACGCTAAGAGCTGGTGTATTTTAACTGGAAAAGTTTTTTTTTGTTCTAAATCAGGGGAGCATAGGTGTTAATCAGTGAGCATGTCATTTGTATTGTTAGGTACAGTGATCATGTCTTCCATTAACTTCGTTCTTTCGTTTATATGTAATAGTCCAAGTTTTTTATGCAATAAAATTATATATATATCAACTGTAAAGTGATAATTTTTGAGTGCTTAATCTTACTGCCTTCAACGTTTCAACGCTGGCAACTCGACAATGCAACTTCTCAGTGGTTTTAAACGTAAGATGGGGAGTATCTGAGGATAGTCTCTAAGATAACAAGAATATGCCTCGTCAGTTTGGCCTGAAAACGGGTGTTTCTTAGTGGAAGGTTTGATTTAGTTTTGCGATGTGATTTTCTTAATTTAACACTTTTACTGAAGATATTAAGATATTTCCATGTGATAACTTGAGAATTTGCTTTAAATCTTCATCGCTAACATTTAACTTCATTATAAGTTAAACTTATGCTTATGGCTTAGGGAATAAGGGGATATATTTCTCGGAACGCACGGCGACCAAAATACATCCAGTTTGTGCATCGTTCCGCTTGCAGATGAGCGTAACTGTGGACATATGCAGCCTTGCACAGCTGTAAATATCTCTGTTCTCTCTGTTCTATCATACCTGTCAGTAAACTTTTGACTTTGAAACCATCGAGTTGATAAAGAAAGAGCTGGAGAGAGGAAGTGTTGCCAAAAAGGAGAGAAGCAAAGGTGACTCCAGAGGAAGATCAGCGGTGGAAGAAGACGCTGAACTTCTTCAGTCAGAGTACAGAAAAAAATGGAACGATATACAGGAAGTGGTAGTAAATTCGACCTCCTGACACGTTTCAGCGGATATAGTGTGTGTGTGTGTGTACTCACCTATTTGTGGTTGCAGGGGTCGAGTCATAGCTCCTGGCCCCGCCTCTTCACTGATTGCTACTAGGTCCTCTCTCTCCCTGCTCCATGAGCTTTATCAAACCTAGTCTTAAAACTATGTATGGTTCCTGCCTCCACTATGTCGCTTTCTAAGCTATTCCACTTCCTGACAACTCTATGACTGAAGAAATACTTCCTAACATCCCTTTGACTCATAGGAGTCTTCAACTTCCAATTATGACCCCTTGTTTCTGTGTCCCCTCTCTGGAACATCTTGTCTCTGTCCACCTTATCTATTCCTCGCAGTATTTTATATGTCGTTATCATGTCTCCCTAACCCTCCTGTCCTCTAGTGTCGTCAGGCCGATTTCCCTTAACCTTTTTTCGTAGGACAATCCCCTTAGCTCTGGGACTAGTCTTGTTGCAAACCTTTGCACTTTCTCTAATTTCTTGACGTGCTTGACCAGGTGTGGGTTCCAAACCGGTGCTGCATACTCCAGTATGGGCCTGACGTATATGGTATACAGAGTCTTGAATGATTCCTTAGTGAGGTATTGGAACGCTATTCTTAGGTTTGCCAGCCGCCCGTATGCTGCAGCAGTTATCTGATTGATGTGTGCCTCAGGAGATGTGCTCGGTATTATACTCACCCCAAGATTTTTTTCTTGAGTGAGGCTTGCAGTCTTTGGCCACCTAGACTATACTCTGTCTGCGGTCTTCTTTGCCCTTCCCCGATATTCATGACTTTACATTTGGCAGGGTTAAATTCAAGGGCCAGTTACTGGACCAGGCTTGCAGCCTGTCCAGGTCTCTTTGTAGTCCTGCCTGATCCTCGACTGATTTTATTCTTCTCATTAACTTCACATCATCTGCAAACAGGGACACTTCTGAGTCTATCCCTTCCGTTATGTCATTCACATATACCAAAAACAGTACAGGTCCTAAGACTGACCCTTGTGGAACTCCACTCGTCACAGGTGCCCACTTGACATCTCGTCACGTACCATGACTCGTTGTTGCCTCCCTGTCAGATATTCTCTGATCCATTGCAGTGTTTTTCCTGTTACGTGTGCCTGATCCTTTAGCTTTTGCATTAACCTCTTGTGAGGAACTGTGTCGAACGCCTTCTTGCAGTCCAAAAATGCAGTCTATCCACCCCTCTCTCTCGTGTCTTACTTCTGTTACCTTATCATAAAACTCCAGTAGGTTTGTGACACAGGATTTTCCTTCCTGAAACCGTGCTGGTTGTCGTTTATAAGCTTGTGTCTTTCTAGGTGCTCCACCACTCTCCTCCTGATGATCTTCTCCATGACTTTGCATACTATACACGTCAGTGACACAGGTCTGTAGTTTAATGCCTCGTGTCTGTCTCCTTTCTTAAAAATTGGGACTACATTTGCCATCTTCCACGCCTCAGGTAGTTGCCCAGTTTCAATGGATGTGTTGAAGATTTGTGTTAGTGGCACACAAACATCTCTGCTCCCTCTCTAAGGACCCACGGAGAAATGTTGTCCGGTCCCACCGCTTTTGAGGTATCGAGTTCACATAGCAGCTTCTTCACCTCCTCCTCGGTTGTGTGTATTTCATCCAGCACTTGTTGGTATACCTCCCTATTCTGAATTCCTGGAGTCCTACCTGTCTCCTTGTAAATACTTCTTTAAATCTCATGTTGAGCTCCTCACATACCTCTTGGTCGTTTATTGTGAACTCCCCACCTTCCTTTCTCAGCCTGATTACCTGGTCCTTGACTGTTGTTTTCCTCCTGATGTGGCTATACAACAGCTCGGGTCAGACTTGACTTTTGATGCTATATCATTTTCATATTGTCGCTGAGCCTCCCTTCTTACCTGTGCATATTCGTTTCTGGCTCTTCGGCTAATCTCTTTATTTTCCTGGGTCCTTTGTCTTCTGTACTTTTTCCATTCTCTATTACACTTACTTTTGCCTCCCTACACCTCTGGGTGAACCAAGGACTCGTTCTGGTCTTCCCATTACTTCTGTTTCCTTGGGGACAAACCTCTCCTCTGCCTCTTTGCATTTGGTTGTCACATATTCCATCATTTCTTTTACTGGTTTTCCTGCCAATTCTCTCTCCCACTGAACGTCTTGTAGGAAGTTCCTCATGCCTGTGTAGTCCCCCTTTGTAGTTTCGTTTCTCCCTTCCTATTCCTGCTCCCCTCTCCACTTGTAGCTCAACTATATAATCAAAACACAGAACCAAATGATCACTAGCTCCAAGGGGCCTTTCATACGTGATATCCTCGATGTCCGAACTACTCAAGGTGAATACTAGGTCCAGTCTTGCTGGATCATCCCCACCTCTCTCTGGTAGTGTTCTAACATGTTGATGCATGAGGTTTTCCAGTACCACATCCATCATCTTGGCTCTCCATGATTCAGGACCCCCATGGGGCTCTAGGTTTTCCCAATCAATCTCTTTGTGATTGAAATCACCCATAACTAGTAACTTTGCTCTCCCCATGTGGGCTCTTCTGGCTACCTCGGCTAGTGTGTCTACCATTGCTCTGTTGCTCGTCGTATTCTTCTCTTGGCCTCCTGCAGTTCTGTGGCGGGTTGTACATTACAGCAATTATCACCTTATGGCCCTCAGACTGAATTGTTCCTACTATGTAGTCCCTTTCACCCATTCCATCCATTCCTTCCACTTCCTCAAATCCCCACCTGTTCTTATGAGCAGTGCAACTCCTCCTCCCTCTGCTCCTCTATCTTTCCTGAGGATTTGATATCCGGGTGGGAAGATTGCATCTGTTATCATCCTGGTGAGTTTCGTTTCTGTGAGTGCTATTATGTCTGGGGATGTCTCCTTTATTCTTTCATGCCACTCCTCACATTTATTTGTTATACCATCTGCATTTGTATACCAAACCTTTAACCTTTTCTAAAACCGTAGTCTGGGGGTATGTTGGGGTTGGGAAAGTGGGAGATCTGATGGGGAACTATGGGTGGTTGGTGTGAAGGTGGAGTTTGTACTGAGGTGGGTGGAATCATTGGGTATGGCATTGTGTTTTGGGTTAGGTTGTTTGGTTGCATTGGGGTTGTCCAGGTTGGGGAACATCTGAAGGTGGTTGTATTAGAGCTTCCTCCTGAGTCTGGGTTCTCCTGTCCATCTCTTTCCTCCTTTTGTCTCTGTACCCTCTCTTTCAGTTTCTGTCTTTCTTCCCGTGTTCTGTCGCGGTCGAGATACACCCTCCGGTACTCTGACATATCCCTTAGTCTTGCTTTCTCCTGCAGGATCCTGTTTCGAGTCAATTCTGCTTTGAAAATTACTTTGACTGGCCGGATTCTTCCTCTTGCAAATCCCCTATTCTCAGAAAATTTGCCAGCTGGGTCATGTCATCTTCTCCTATTGCTTTCATGATGTTTTCAATCGCATTTTTCTCCCTTGTCTTCTTGCTTCGTAAGTTTCCCTTCAGCTTCATGGAGCCCATAAACAAAGACTGACTCTCTCTTTCATTCTCCCACTGCCTATCCCTGTGTAACCCTGATTCGATTTAGTTGCCTCCATTGAAGCTTTCCTTTCTTCAATCTCTTCACTGTCTGTTATCCCTTTGCCCAGTGGCCTGTCGCTTTCCCTTCTTAACTTTCCCTGTGCACTGCTGTGGTCTGTTAGGGCTTCTACATGTTGCTTAGCTCTCCCTTTACTACACTCCCTCGATTGTTCCTGATGTGATCCTCTCTTTCTCTCGGGCTCCACGATGGTCTGATATAGCCTCTGCATTCATTTTTACTCCGTTCTCTACAGTCCTCTTCTTTGTGACTGAGGTAGCAGTTTCTGATACCATGTCCACATTGCTTTTTAGTTCTACTGGCTGTTTCAAATTTTTCAGTTCTTCTTCTAATCTCTGTATCTTAGCCTCTGCTGTTGTGACTTGCTTTTCCCACTTCCTGCTTTCTGCAGCTATCCTCTCCTCCCTTATCTTACTTTCTGCAGCTATCCTCTCCTCCATTTTCATGCTAAGCTCCTCTAGCTTCCTTCCCACTCATGTTCCCTTTTCATGAGCTCTGCTGCCCAATCTTCCTTTGCAGACTCATCCTCCAGTCCCCTAGTTTTCCGTCCTGCTCTCTGGGACCCCATTTTTTATTTTTTATTTTTAAGATGCCAGAGTGGAAAACTATGTATTTCTGTGTGGTTGTTTGTGGTGTGATTGCCTGAGTGTTTGTGTGGGGGTGGAGGGAGGAGAGAAGAAACTGAAGACAGTGGGGAAATGGAAGAGAGGTGGGGAGGGGGAAATAGGGGATTATGGGAGAGAGTGAAGGAGGGAAAAGCAGAGGTGGAGAGAGAATGGGAGAGGGAGAGGGGAGGAGGTGGGTGAGAGAGGGGAGGAGCTATGTGAGAGAGGGGAGGAGGTGGATGAGAGAGGGGAGGAGGTGGGTGAGAGAGGGGGAGGAGGTGGGTGAGAGAGGGGTTCAGGGAAGGGAGTGGGGAGAGGTGGGTGGAGGGAGCAGGGGAGTGTGTGTGGCCTGTGTGTGTGTGTTAGTTTTGTGTGTATGTGTATGTGTGTGTGTGTGTGTTAGTTTTGTGTGTGTGTGTGTGTGTGTGTGCACGTTAGTTATGTGTGTGTGTTAGTTTTTTTTTTGTGTGTGTATGTTAGTTTTGTGTGTGTGTATGTATGTGTGTGTGTGTATGTATGTTTGTGTGTGATGTATGTGTGAATAGTAGTGGTGAAATTGTGTGTTATGGTGTATGGGTGTGTATGTGGAGTTTATGAGTGACACGTTGTCTGCAGTGCTTTTTACCTGGCCTGACCTGACACACCTGACCTACCAGTTAAGTGTGTGTGTGTGTGTGTGTGTGTGTGTGTGTGTGTGTGTGTGTGTGTGGAACTATATGTGTGTGGATTTATTGTGTGAAAAGTAGTGGTGAAATTGTGTTATGGTGTAGGAGTGGTATGTGAGGTCTGCGAGTAACACGTAGTCTACAGTGCTCCTCTACCTGGCCTGACCTGACACACCTGATCTACCAGTTAATGTATTCTATGATTCACCTGTCTGCTCGCCCTTTTCTACTAGAAATTACCAATTGCTATTTGTTACTGAGTACTTGATATCCTATTCCTTATCTTACTATGAGAGTTGACCGTTCACAAACAGCTTAGCGGTTAGGTAATTGGATCTTACTCCCGACACCCCGAAAACCACGCATAGGTGAATACTTGCGATGCGATGCAGCTTGGCCAACTCAATGTGATGTTCTGGCGTATATCCACTTTCGTTTCTTGTCGATATATAATATAACCTATTCACTGTATTTCTTTCACTTGTCACATATTTATTTCACTTTATTATCTAGGGTGACACACGTGGCAACGTCGCCTGGAGCACACTAGGCCCACTGACCCCGCCACCAAATATTTATTTCTAGTTCACTTATAAAATTATGGCTCTTCCCACACTTATGTGGCTCAGGGCAACTCGTAAATCACTTCAAGGGTTGTTCACTACCCTGACACACTTGATAACCCCTGTAGTACCCTTGTGTAGCCCTCAAAAACACTTATATTCACGGAGCCCTACAAGATCGTATATATTTTTTAATTTTCAATAGTAAAATCACTTACTAATACATCATTTAGTGCATTCTACTGGTCAACTACTGTAATAGTCATAACAACGGCCGCCCACACAGCTGATCACACACTACAAGCCACAGCAGAGGCCACCCACACACTACAAGCCACAGCAGAGGCCGCCCTCACACTACAAGCCACAGCAGAGGCCGCCCACACACTACAAGCCACAGCAGAGGCCGCCCACACACTACAAGCCACAGCAGAGGCCACCCACACACTACAAGCCACAGCAGAGGCCGCCCACACAGCTGATAAAACACTACAAGGAGTCTACTTCAGACCGGTTCAAAAGCAAGAAATTCCGTTATTACACATGTGAGTAGCACCCCGTAGTTAACATTGGGAGCGTGTAGTCATTAAGAGCTATTAACCAAGGTGAGCACGAACGAAGGGTAATGGGCGGAGGCTTGCTGCAGGTACTCCCACGCTAAGCTTCTCTTAAGCACCAATTGCTAAGCACTAACAAGTCAGCACTCTTATCAATGATTAGATAAAAGATATGACAGTTTGAATCATTATCTGTCAAGTGGTCCCGGATGGCAGTAGCCCAGCACCATGCTAGTAGCCTTACCACAAAACAACATACAATCATATGTACTTTGCTTACCTACCTTACCTTTCCTACCTACCTTACCTACCTACCATTCCTACCTACCATTCCTACCTACCTACCTACCTACCTCCCTTCCTCCCTCCCTCACACACACACACACATACATATACAACAGGCCTAGTGTCTAATCGACATGTGCCTAGGACAAAATGGTAACTAACACACATAAGGAGAGGAGTCGTAGAGCCAGAAATGAATATGCACAGGTAAGAAGGGAGGCCCAGCGACAATACGAAAATGGCATAGCATCGAAAGCCGAATCTGACCCGAAGCTGTTGTACAGCCACATCAGGAGGAGAACAACAGTCAAGGACCAGGTAATCAGGCTGAGGAAGGAAGGAGGAGAGATCACAAGAAACGACCGTGAAGTATGTGAGGAACTCAACATGAGATTCAAAGAAGTGTTCACAGAGGAGACAGAAGGGACTCCAGAAAGACGGAGAGGTGGGGTACACAATCAAGTGTTGGACACAACAAATACAACCGAGGAAGAAGTGAAGAGGCTGCTAAGCGATCTAGATACCTCAAAGGTGATGGGGCCGAATAACATCTCTCCATGGGTCCTGAGAGAAGGAGCAGAGGCGCTGTGTATACCACTAACAACAATCTTCAACACATCTATCGAAACAGGGCGACTACCTGAGGTATGGAAGACAGCAAATGTTATCCCATTTTTTTAAAAAAGGAGACAGACATGAAGCATTAAACTACAGACCAGTGTCACTGACATGTACAGTATGCAAAGTCATGGAAAAGATTATCAAGAGGAGAGTAGTGGAGCACCTAGAAAGGAATGAGCTTATCAACGACAGCCAACACGGTTTCAGGGACATGAAATCCTGTGTCACAAACCTACTGGAGTTCTATGACAGGGTGACAGCAATAAGACAAGAGAGAGGGGGGTGGGTAGATTGCATTTTCTTTGGACTGTAGGAAGGTGTTTGACACAGTTCCACACAAGAGATTAGTGCAAAAGCTGGAGGACCAGGCAGGAATAACAGGGAAGGCACTGCAATGGATCAGGGAATACCTGTCAGGAAGACAACAGCGAGTCATGGTACGTGGCGAAGTGTCAGAGTGGGCGCCTGCGACGACCGGGGTTCCACAGGGGTCATTCCTAGGACCGGTGCTGTTCCTGGTATTCGTGAACGACATGACGGAAGGAATAACCTCCGAAGTGTCCCTGTTTGCAGATGATGTGAAGTTGATGAGAAGGATTCAATCGGACGAGGACCAGGCAGAACTACAAAGGGATCTGGACAGGCTGCAGGACTGGTCCAGGAATTGGCTCCTGGAGTTCATCCCCACCAAGTGCAAAGTCATGAAGATTGGGGAAGGGCAAAGAAGACCGCAGACGGAGTACAGTCTAGGGGGCCAGAGACTACAAACCTTACCCAAGGAAAAAGATCTTGGGGTGAGTATAACACCAGGCACATCTGAGGCGCACATCAACCAACTGCTGCAGCATACGGGCGCCTAGCAAACCTAAGAACAGCATTTCGACATCTTAATAAGGAATCGTTCAGAACCCTGTACACTGTGTACGTTAGGCCCATACTGAAGTACGCAGCACCAGTTTGGAACCCACACCTAGCCAACCACATAAAGAAACTGAGAAAGTGCAAAGGTTTGCAACACGACTAGTCCCGAGCTAAGGGGTATGTCCTACGAGGAGAGGTTAAGGGGAAAACGACCTCACGACATTGGAGGACAGGAGAGAAAGGGGGGACATGATAACGACATATAAATTACTGAGAGGAATTGACAAGGTGGACAGAGACAGAATGTTCCAGAGATGGGACACAGCAACAAGGGGGCACAGCTGGAAGTTGAAGACTCAGATGAATCACAGGGATGTTAGGAAGTATTTCTTCAGTCACAGAGTGGTCGGGAAGTGGAATAGCTTGGGAAGCGATGTAGTGGAGGCAGGATCCATTCATAGCTTTAAGAAGAGGTATGATAAGGCTCATGGCGAAGGGAGAGAGACCCAGTAGCGGCCAGTGAGGCGGCGGGGCCAGGATCATTGAATCGACCCCTGCAACCACAACCAGGTGAGTACACACACACACTGCTGAAACATTGACAAGGTTCAACGTCACACAAATCTACATTTCATCTTTATTCCCGTCATCTGCTGTGCTTTGTAACAACTCCCAGGGGACACCCCTTCCACCCTCACAACTCCCAAGGGACACCCCTTCTACCCTCAACTCCCAAGGGACACCCCTTCCACCCTCACAACTCCCAAGGGTCACCCCTTCTACCCTCACAACTCCCAAGGGATACCCCTTCCACCCTCACAACTCCCAAGGGACACCCCTTCCACCTTTACACCTCTAGTAGTAGTAGTTACTGTTATTGTTGTTGTTGTATAGTAGCAATTTTTGTTCTAGTATTAATAGTAGTAGTAGTAGAAATAGTTGTTATTGTACTAGTAGTAGTAATATAAGTAGTTGTATTACTAGTAGTAATAGTTGTACTACTACTACTACTACTACTAGTAGTAGTCTATAAGAACCAGAGAAAAGAGGAGCACTGGAAGAGAGTGGCTCACGAGGGTAGTATCCCCATCTCTCCTTAGAACAAAACCCACTACTTAGACGGTAATACCTTCCTGGATGGTTGCTGTCTACCAGACTATTACCTAAACGGTAGTACCTGCCTGGACGGTTGCTGTCTACCATCCTACTACCTAGACGGTAGTACCTCCCTGGACGGTTGCTGTCTACCATCCTACTACCTAGACGGTAGTACCTCCCTGGACGGTTGCTGTCTACCATCCTACTACCTAGACGGTAGTACCTCCCTGGATGGTTGCTGTCTACCAACTTACTACCTAGACGGTAGCACCTCCCTGGACGGTTGCTGTCTACCAACCTACTACCTAGACGGTAGCACCTCCCTGGACGGTTGCTGTCTACCAACCTACTACCTAGACGGTAGCACCTCCCTGGACGGTTGCTGTCTACCAACCTAGATCCTGACCTCAAATAGACAATACATGATTACAAAAAAAAAAAAAAATAGAAAGCAAACGCGTTAAGAAATTGACGTTGAATTCCAGGTGCAAATTTCGTATACTGTGAAAGCATGATCTGTCACTACCTCCCTCTCCTGGCCAGTCTCACACCATCAGTGATAAACGTACAAATATGAACGTTTCTTGGTGCTGCTCAGCAACTGCGTTGCCAGACGTAAGTTTTTATATAATCATAAAGGTTAACCAAACTTTAAATAAAGAAAACCGTATTCTTACGTTTACAGGAACCGTTCAAAAACTGACGTTGTTACTCACACAAGAATATTAAAGTTGGACAATAACAATAGTTTCCACAGAATATTCCATTCCTTCTCATTCATTTACATTATCCTTCTCTTCTATTTTTTCTTTCACCTCATTTGTTTGCTTCCACAGCTTTTGTTTTCCTCCATTTCTACCACCCATTTATTTACTCGCTCCCTCCTTTCCACTCCTCTATAATACCCTCCTACCATCCCTTCCTATACGCCCTCTCTCCTGTTCCTTCCTTTCCTCACGCTTCTTCCTGTTACCCTCTTTCCCTCCCTCTTCTTCACACCTTCCTTCCCTCCCTCTCACCCCTCCCTCCCACCTCGCAACGTCGAGATAAATTCAAGAGAGTCTCAAGGTGAGCCTTAGATTGATCTTAAAGGGAGTGAGTGAGGGAGTCTTAACTTGAATGAATGTCTTAAAGTATAGGAATCTTAAAAAGAGTCACACTGAGACAATGCTAAGTCAGAAAAAGCAATCTGTCAGGTACTCATGTCAGTCTGTCAGGAAGTCAGCCCTGCCTGTCTGTTGATTAGCCCTTGCAATTAGTCACATCTGGTTGTATGCCAATTAGGTCTGCCTGCTAATTAGTCAGAACTGTCTGTATATCAGTTAGTCAGGTCTGTCTGCTAATTAGTCAGAACTGTCTGTATATCAGTTAGTCAGGTCTGTCTGCTAATTAGTCAGAACTGTCTGTATATCAGTTAGTCAGGTCTGTCATTTAGATCTGACTGTCACTTAGATTGGTCGCTCTCTCTCTCTCTCTATCTCTATCTCTATCTCTCTCTCTCTCTCTCTCTCTCTCTCTCTCTGGCTCTCTCTCTCTCTCTGGCTCGCTCTCTCTCTGATCACAGGCCGTCAATCACCCTTGGTCGCACCTTGATTACCTGTGAAAACCTGCAGGTAAATGGTCCATTCACCAACGCATTTTCCCTTTCTGGCCTTGGGAGCTGAGGCAGCGCTGGAGACCAGGAAGGAGAGGGAAGGAGGATAGGGATAGAAGGGGGAAGGAGCATAAAAGTACCGAAGGTAGAGAAGTAAAGAGGTAGATGAAAGAAAGGTAAAGGAGGAAAGTGATGGAGGGGGAAATGATGGAGGGAGGGAGGGAGGGAGGGAAGGGAATAGGGAGGAGAATGAAAGAAGAAGGCGTTGTGTGAATAACAGTAGGGAGAAATAAAATGAGAATGCTTGAGTCTCTTGGAGAGTACTCTGTGGAATGCATGCGAGAATGATTCATAAGCTACAGCTGGAAAATCCTGGAGGAACTCTTGCCAGACCTGCACACTAAAATCCCTCCATATGAAAGAGACTCGAAATGCGGTACAAAATATCTATTCATGGATAGGACATTCTGTCTTAGCGATAAGAAGAGGAGGCATAGTGTGTGTTTTCCTGAGGTTAGGATGCAGGATATTGTTAGCCGTCTTGACAACATCTTGGAAGGTAATGGAACCAATCATATTATATGCCTCACTACCGGAGGCAACAGTGCTGGCAAGCGTTGGAGTGTGGACCTGATTAGCAGGTAGAGGTCAGCAACAAACATAATTAGGAAGAAGGAAGATTGCCCTGTAATATGTGGCATTTTGCAGTACCATTCATAGACAACTGGGACCACTTGTGGCAGAAATGACATGTTTGCCAGGGAAAGGGTTCATTTATCTAGGGAAAGTCTGGGAGCTCTAGTTAGTTTAGTGGACGGAGCTGTTAGGGTTTTAAACCAGAAATAGTTTGTGATATGGGTTTTTGTGGGAAAAAATGGATTGTGGAACCAGTGATCTGAGCTGTGAAAATTATCAAGCTTGTGATAATGTGGATTTTAGGAGTAACCTTATCTTTACTCACTGTTAAATGACGAGGGTTAAAATCCACATTATCACAAGCGTGATAATTTTCACAAATCAAACCTTCCCCCAATGTTAAATGATAATTACAACAGAAATTATGGAAAGGCAACGATACGTAGGGGAAAGACAAATGAAAACAAATAATCTTAACACATTTTATACTAATAGTATAAGTGATAGAAACAAGTTTAACGAGTTATGACTGGTTGCATGTGCGGGAAACGTTGATGTTATTGCAGTAACTGACATGTAGTTTAATTTGAAGAGTCGAGACATGAGTGCAGAGTTGACACATTCAAGAATTCAAGTTGTTCCAAGTTGAGGGAAACTTGGAGAAGAGGGGCGGGGTACAGCTATATGTTCGAGAAAACATTATTAACTGCATAAAAGCAGGTATAAAATTCGAAGGTATAGATACATAATCTATCTGGGCAGAACTTCAAGAGGTGAAAAGTGAATTTTAGATGAAATTTATTGACCTACAATCTTCAAGAACTCTAGTGAACCATATTCTGCAGGTCCCAGTCAAATCCAACCCCTACCTCTCTCTCTCTCTCTCTCTCTCTCGGGTATGTATCTAACCTATTTTTAAAGCTATCTAATGTGTTAGCTTCATTGACCCTACTTGACTCTATATAAAAAATAAAAGACGGTGAAAGAGGCCCTGGCGTCACTGGTACACAATTAGCAGCCCAGTCTCTCACCACGTGAGATAAACATTCTCTCACCACGTGAGATAAACATTCTCTCACCACGTGAGATAAACAGTCTCTCACCACGTGAGATAAACAGTCTCTCACCACGTGAGATAAACAGTCTCTCACCACGTGAGATAAACGTCTCTCACCACGTGAGATAAACAGTCTCTCACCACGTGAGATAAACATCTCTCACCACGTGAGATAAACAGTCTCTCACCACGTGAGATAAACAGTCTCTCACCACGTGAGATAAACAGTCTCACCACGTGAGATAAACAGTCTCACCACGTGAGATAAACAGTCTCTCACCACGTGAGATAAACAGTCTCTCACCACGTGAGATAAACAGTCTCTCACCACGTGAGATAAACAGTCTCTCACCACGTGAGATAAACAGTCTCTCACCACGTGAGATAAACAGTCTCTCACCACGTGAGATAAACAGTCTCTCACCACGTGAGATAAACAGTCTCTCACCACGTGAGATAAACAGTCTCTCACCACGTGAGATAAACAGTCTCTCACCACGTGAGATAAACAGTCTCTCACCACGTGAGATAAACAGTCTCTCACCACGTGAGATAAACAGTCTCTCACCACGTGAGATAACAGTCTCTCACCACGTGAGATAAACAGTCTCTCACCACGTGAGATAAACATTATCCCAAAACATATGACAGACCATTCTGTGGCTATCCTGAGTGACATGACATTACAAATCTAGTGTCATATCCGACACGTTATGGAGTTGTAGTGACATAGATGAAGGGTGTCACTACTAACCCAGAGTTTTGCAGAGGAAACTTCAGAAAACATTTCAGTCAGTCTTTGACCTGCTTGTGTTGCAGCTACGAATACTGTGACGAATTTTTCGTCACGGTACCGGGATAAGCTGGTCACATTCCAGGGTAGCCGAACCTCTGGCTGCCTCCTTGACCTTGGTAATAGATACCGACAAATTGGTTTTGAAAGACACGTAAGCAAACATTAGAACACATTTATTAGAAAATGTATCAGTCCTGGGACTTTACCTTTGAAGAGTTTCGAGAGTATCTACTCTCTGAGCCCGGCCATGGGCCAGGCTCGTCTGGTGCTTGCCTGGTCAACCAGGCTGTTGCTGCTGGAGGCCCGCTGCCCCACATATCCATCACAGCCTGGTTGATCTGGTTGATTCTGATCACTTCTAATATACAGAGGTTAAAAGACAGTATATATAGGCGGAGAGTGAGGTGTCTGTGACGCATGGTGACCTGAAGAATGACATGTTGGGATGACGACAGGTAGACAAGGTGATCACGCGACTCCTGCGTTGTTAGGTAGGTGGTGCTTTGCCTGGTTGAGTATCATGTATGCTAATGTTTTAGAAATTTTGTAGTTTCTACTATTATGGTCTTTGGTGTCGGTGACGGAGATTAGCGAGGCTTCCAGACATCGTCGAAGTTCTTGTTCGGTATTACAAATAAAGATGCATTTGTAATAAACGACTGTTTGGGATACTGAGTAAAATCTCGTATTTCAGATTTTTATTATATTAAATATATATTATTAATATAAAAGCATATAATCTGAATAAAAACATATAATCTAATAATCTGTGTAAAAACCTATTTACACAAAACCACAGTACAAGATAAAAGTCACAAGTAAAATCGAGTATTCGGTGTAGTGTCAAGTCGCTACCATCTTCTAGTGTCACGCAGGACACTACCACACCTTGTCATGAAACTCCTCCTCCACCGTGTCCTCAGACACCCTTGTCTCTGTCTTATGGCACGCCTTCTCACGGGGTCCCATGACACCCGTTCTCTGTGTCACATGACACGCCCCCGGTGTCACCCGACACGCCTTCTCTTCTGTGTCACACGACACCCTTCTCTCTGTGCACATAAGACACCTTCCCTGTGTCACACGACACCATCTCTGTGTCTCACGACACGCCCCTGTAACATGAACTCATCTCTAATTAAGCCTTTTCACCGCGTTATGAACATCAAACACACGACTCTTAACTTGTGTCGTGCCATCGTCACAAACTCTCTGACTACACCACTAAATACCTTGACACTTCGTGTAACATTACCAGTGTCACACAAGACGCCATAACATAAGTGTCACACAAGACACCATAACACAAGTGTCACACAAGACACCTCAGGTACATAATTTCAGGTACAGAGTAGCAGGTACAACAGTCCAGGTACATCGTCGCAGGTACATCGTAGATTCTGGTGACCTTGCCGCTCTCCTTGTTGTAGGCTATCACCAGCACCACACTGCGAAAGTCTACAACTCTCAAGCAGGTCTGCCTGGCGAACTCCAGTAGTGTATCAGTGAGCTGGTGGACTCTCCAGTGTTGACTAGGGGAGAGTCTCGATGACACTGTCAGTCAAGCCGGCTCGGCAATCAAACATCAGGTCTGATGACGTAACCCCTTGACTGCCGGCCGGTGAGGTAATTACCTAACAGGCGTACCTTAAGTAGACGCCCGCTGTGGGGCTACGTTTAGTAGTGAGGTCTTTGATAGATGATGTGCTTATGGTGGAAATATTTATGTTGCTCTTAGCAAGGTAGTAGAGCACTAGCTAAAAATTACAGACCAGTAGCCCTCACTTCTCACATCATAAAAATCTTTGAAAGAGTGATGAGACGGCAGATTACAAACTTCATGGACCAGCACAACCAACATAACCCGAACCAGCATGGCTTCAGAGCGGGACGATCATGCCTGTCACAGCTGCTGAACCATTATGACAGAATTACGGAGGCATTGGAGGACGACCAAAACGCAGATGTGATTTACACAGATTTTGCAAAGGCGTTTGACAAATGCGATCATGGAGTGATAGCGCACAAAATGAGGGCCATAGGCATTACTGGGAAGGTAGGCAGATGGATATTTGAGTTCCTAACACAGAACACAAAAAGTAGTAGTGAACAGGGCAATATCCAGCATTAGCGAGGTCAAAAGCTCAGTGCCCCAAGGCACTGAGCACCTCTGGCACCTCTGCTGTTTCTCTTCCTCATAGCAGACATAGATAAAAACACCCAGCACACTTTTGTATCATCATTTGCAGATGACACTAAAATAAGCATGAAAGTCACTACGGTAGAAGACACTGAAAAATTACAGGAGGACATAAGCAGGGTCTTCCAGTGGGCAGTGTAGAACAACATGACGTTCAATGGTGATAAGTTTCAGCTGCTTATGTATGGAAAAAATGAAGAACTCAAAAGGAACACTATATACAAAACGCAAGAGGGACACCACATAGAACGAAAGGAACACGTAACGGACTTGGGAATAATTATGTCTGCTGATCTGTCTTTTAAAGACCATAACAAGACAAAGATCACAACAGCCAGGAAGATGACGGGGTGGGTATTGAGAACTTTCAAAACAAGGGAAATAATGCCGATGGTGACACTCTTCAAATCGCTAGTGCTCCCTCACTTAGAATACTGCACTGTGCTGACGGCCCCGTTCAGGGTAGGAGAAATATCAGAGCTGGAACAAATTCAGAGATCGTTTACGGCTCACATTGAGCCATTGAAACATCTAAATTATTGGGAACGCCTTCAAGTCTTGAACATGTACTCATTGGAGCGGAGGAGAGAGAATACATGATAATATATACTTGGAAATTACTTGAGGGCCTGGTCCCAAATCTGCACACTGCCATAACAACATACTGGAGTGAGAGATATGGGAGAAAGTGTAAAATAAACCCAGTGAGGAGCAGGGGTGCGGTGGGGACAATACGGGAGCACTGTATTAACATCCGGGGTCCCAGACTATTCAACATCTTACCAGAAGATATCCGAAACATGGCTGGAACCAGTGTAGAAGCCTTCAAGATGAAACTGGACAAGTATCTTCATCGGGTGCCAGATCAACCAGGCTGTGATGGATATGTGGGGCAGCGGGCCTCCAGCAGCAACAGCCTGGTTGACCAGGCAAGCACCAGACGAGCCTGGCCCATGGCCGGGCTCAGAGAGTAGATACTCTCGAAACTCTTCAAAGGTATATCAAAGGTATATAAGTACCTGGCGGGTATTCGTGACATCACCACATGGGAGAACTATGAGAATAGCTTGTGCCTTAAATCCGCAATCCTGCATGAAGATGCAAAATGAAGACGTGTGAAGGCTTGTGTTATGTAGATGTAGAAACAAGGGATGAAGATGCGAAGAGCTCTCAAGAAGTCCTTGTTAGTAGGTTTTCTATACAGTCTGAAGAGAAGTACTTCTCTTCATGTTGCTAGGACATACTAGCCGCAGCCGCAGTTTGTTATTGATTAAATACCACTTGTTCGTGGTTACAATAATATATGTACTGCTTGTGGAGGCTAGTACACCAAACGGAGAGTAGAATGAAATTAGCTCTAAGGCAACCACACCACCATATGTCTAGTTCGCTAGACTCATGTTGTTTGTAGGAATATATGGTTCAGTGGTTTAGAGTCGTGAATTTTCGCTCTCTTCCCACGAGGCGGCTAAAACAACATGGGTTCGAATCCTCGGATAGTCGCAATGATATACATTATCTCTACGTCTACAGCAGGACTCGAACCTACAAACTCTGCATCAGAGTACACAGTACTTTACCATGAAGCCAGACCCCAGATAAGTATGAGTGTCGTGGTTGTCTTTCGTAGATTGGGTAAGATAATGAAGACGAGTTTGGTTTGGGTGGTAACGGTATATTGGAGTCAGATATATGGGAGTAACTTAGAGCCCGTAATAGCCTGCGCCTGTCTACACTGACTGTCCGATGGTAACTAACGCTAGGAGGGCCGAGGGGCGTTCATATTCAAAGACTGACCTTTGACACTGCTTAGGTCATCAAGAATGTAATGGCCAACGGTTGTAATACAGTACTATAACTGAACTGCTTGACAGTTCGGCTACGTTACGTATGTCGTCCCGACATACATCTATACAAACTAAAGACAACAGGCGTACGACTCTGGGCTGATTCTATACAATATCAAAGTACACAACAGTTGAACATTATACTACACATAGATATTTACCTAACCTTATTATAACAAGCGCAATTTAATTTAGCCTAATCCAACTAAATGTATTTTAGATAAGTTTACAATAATTTAATAATAAACAAACACAATGAAATATATTTTTTTCGTTAGGTTCAGATTGATTTTTGCGAAATTATTGTAAATACAAATTTTAATTTGCATTATTCGGCAAGAAGAGCGTTGCTACTTAAGTCAAAATAGCAAGTTTTACCTATTCGGCACGACATATATCATCGCCAGTGCACCGAACGGGGTACAAGTTGAGGTCCTTTAAGCTCTCCAAATTGTTTGTCAGTGTTAACTGTAAGTCTTTCAAACACACAAACTCACACTCTCCTTGATTTCTTCATTGGGCTTCTTTTATTCCTTCGTACCTTCATCATATCCATCCCTAGGTGCTCTGCACTTAGGGGTTTTATTATGCATGCATCTGTATTCAGCTGAACTGTATACCGAAGCACTGTAGCTTGTATATATGTGTGGAAAATAAACATTTTCATTTTCATTACCACCTTCCGTCCGTCCAGTTACCATTCATTCTACCGTCCTCGACCTAATAACACTTTCGTCCTCGACCTAATAACACTTTCGTCCTCGACCTAATAACACTTTCTCGAACATCCGTCCTCACTAACACTGGGCGAGAGTTTACGGTGTTATTGCTCCGAGGGAAAACAGTGACCACCTGGTGGCGATTCACTAAGTCATGTCTACTCTTTAGACTACAGTAGTGTCACTCACTGCGAGGCTCCTTGAGGTTGGGGGGACATACTGGACCTAGAACACGTACACCCATTACTGTCTTCCCTCAATAAGCAATTTGAAAAATTAAAAGACCTCAAATTGTATCCCTTGGACGCTGATGACGGTGATCTATATAATATAAAGCTGGAAAAAATTCAGTTCTTTCTTACTATAGCTGGAGGCTGTGTGAAATGTGCCATACTCTACCAGTGAACGTCAGCGGGCGTGTAACTACACCTGGAGCGGTTAAGCCTTCAAGACAACGTTTCGTTCAATGAGACCGAAATATGTCATAATAATGGCTTCTGCCCTAAATGTGTTTGTATTACCATAACGATAAGGGCAAATACACCAAGTGTATGTTTCTAGGTGTATATACACTGACAGCAAATTAATCCCTCTTTTAAGAATTCCACCTGACTTGCAGTGTAACGGTGAAACGGCCTTGACTTGCAGTGTAACGGTGAAACGGCCGACTTGCAGTGGGTGAAACGTAGCCTTGACTTGCAGTGTAACGGTGAAACACAGCGTCAGTAACCCTCGATCAGGCTACAGCCTCGAAGCTTTCTGTTTCCTTTATATCATGAGAGAAATTACAACCTTAATAGGAATACATGTCCCTAGAAAATAGTTATTTCTTCCAGTGCCTGGAATATGTGGCATCTTCCTGCTCTCAATGCCATTTTATCCTGTGGTATGCAGTTTGAGGTTCTCCAATAAACCAATAATTATGTGATATGTCAAGTACCTAATTAATGAAAATAAGAGACAGATATTTTAAGCTACCCTAAAGTCGCTTGCAAAAAAATGAAACATAAATTTTAGATATATATCAGGATGCACTCACTCCTCTTAATCTTTTGGGCCCCTAGTTCTAGGTCTTTTGTGTATATATATGTTACTGTGGATATGGGGAAAGCAATATATTAGCCGCTTCGCGCAACACAGAGAAAAATATTTTTAGATAGCCCCGATGGGCCTTCAGTCTGTTGGAAAGGACAAAATAATTTATATTTTATTGGGCAAGTTTGCTCCCAGGATTTTTGTAAAGCTTGACAAAACTCCTGGAGAGCGCTTGCCACTAAAAAACATTGCCATTTTTAAACATTGTCGGGGAAATTTACCAATTTAAATGACCCCTTTCCAAAAAAATTTTTATATTTGTTCTTCCCCGCTGTTCCTTTTTTTTTTTTCTCATACCACGAGGCATTTTCGATCGGGTTCCTTTTCAACGGGTGTACGGTAACTAGGTCAAGATTCTAGAAACAGTTTTAATAATTTTAGAAAAAATGATGAATGAGACACATGTGCAACATTCGGATATCTTTATTCTGGAAACGTTTCACCAGCCAGTGGTTTCACCCCGCCCCAAAACAAAGAACAGTGTAAGAGGAGTAGTAGTTTGAGGTAATCAGCCCCCCAACCTGGAGAGATTGTTCAGTCCACCCCCCTTTAAAAAAGTACAGCATATGAGCGAAGATGTGGTCTATATACTGATGACAGATGGGGGATGGGATAGGCGGAGTCACTATTCTGGAAACGTTTCCCCAGTTTTGGGGGTTCATCAGTCACTTTGGTATATAAGCCACATTTCCGTTTTTTGCAAAAATTTTTTAAAAAATGATGGACTAAATTTTTACCCAGGCTGAGGGACGGGGTTACCTAAAAATTCATCATCCACCTTTTCACTGTATTGTTTAAGAAGCCACTGGCTGGCGAAACTTTCCCCGAAAAAAGAAAACCCCAAAAGCTACACAGGTGCCGCACTAAAAAACCCACGTATGGACTACACCCCCCGGGGGTCAGGTACTGTTTTTTGGTGTTGTCCAGCGTCATCTGCAAGAAAACCGGGGGGCGGTCCATTGGTAATCCTCCTTATGTGATTTTGGGGGGCAGTTGAACTTTTGGGCCCCCCGACGGGGGAAAATTTTGATTTTAGGTTGGGGTTTTTTAAAGTGCCAATATTATTAATCAAATTGGTTTGTGGGGAAATAACTGAAAAGTCAGAAGTAAGTCAGTTCTGACTTTACGTTAAATCAACGTAATTTTTTCATGCGCCTCTTTTAAATCCGTGTGAAAAAGATTTCCCCCAAAATTTAATAATTATTATTATTTTTTTTTTAGTTAATTTTAATTACTAACTTACTTCATTACTTTTTAAAATCCGGGGAAAGGCATAGTCTGTTTTTTTTCTGGTAAAAAATTGGAAAAAAGGGAAAAATTTTTTTTATTATATTATTTCTGATTGTCGCATCTTTTTCAGCTTCAAGCATTCCATGATGACAACTTAATAATGCTTCTGGTGACGTCAAGCTTATTATGTTTATGTTATGGAATATTAGTCTTTGAGATAGCAAGAGATCGCCTCTTCAATTTATTTTCAACGCCCTTTTTTTAATGGAAGGTTTGAATAGATTTTGGCTGTGTATTTCCAATTTGCCATTTTTTTTAATTTTTTTTTTGCATTTTTTTTTTCCATATGATAACTTGTGAATGGGGTTCCTATTTTCCCCCAATCTTCAACGCCAATATTTAACCGCATTACAAACCTGTGCCACACACTGCACTATTCCAAAAATTCCCGTAATTTTAAAGGTGGGGGGTTGGGCTTATGCATTACATAAATATCTTTCTCAGATGGTGCAACGACCTTCAACACATAGTTATGTGCACTATTAATACGAATGGTTAGGGGGGTGGTGAAGTGGTGTGAGTATTGAGGGCCGCTAGAAAAACCCTCTAGTGACAAGAATCTTTCGTTGTCAAAGACCGCCGATGCAGTTGCTAGTGGTAATATTTTTCCCTTATTAAATATGGCTTCCTGGAAAAAATTTTCTCGTTGCCAAATGCTCTGCCATGTTTTCTTTTTAGTCTGCAAAAAAATAA
>WNWK01012696.1:42500-58483 GCA_009830355.1 Cherax destructor | reverse complement strand
GGTGGCCCGAAAAAAAAAACTTTCATCATCATTCACTCCATCACTGTCTTGCCAGAAGGGTGCTTTACACTACAGTTATAAAACTGCAACATTAACACCCTCCTTCAGAGTGCCGGCACTGTATTTCCCATCTCCAGAACTCAAGTCCGGCCTGCCGGTTTCCCTGAATCCCTTCATAAATGTTACTTTGCTCACACTCCAACAGCACGTCAAGTATTAAAACCATATGCCTCCATTCACTCCTATCAAATACGCTCACACATGCTTGCTGGAAGTCCAAGCCCTCGCACACAAAACTTCCTTTACCCCCTCCCTCCAACCTTTCCTAGGCCGACCCCTACCCGCCTTCCCTCCACTACAGATTTATACACTCGAAGTCACTCTGTCTCGTTCCATTCTCTCTACATGTCCAAACCACCTCAACAACCCCTCCTCAGTCTCTGAACAATCGTTTTGGTAATCCGCACCTCCTCCTAATTTCCAAACTCCGAATTCTCTGCATTATATTCACACCAAACATTGACCTCAGACATGACATCTCCACTGCCTCCAGCCTTCTCCTCGTTGCAACATTCATCACCCATGCTTCACACCCATATAAGAGCGTTGGTATAACTATACTCATCATTCCCTTTTACTTCCATGGACAAGGTTCTTTGTCTCCACAGACTCCGAAGTGCTCCACTCACCCTTTTCCCCTCATCAATTCTATGATTCACCTCATCCTTCATAGACCCATCCGCCGACATGTCCACTCCCAAATATCTGAATACATTCACCTCCTCCATACCTCTCCCTCCAATCTGATATCCAATCTTCGTCACCTATTCTTTTTGTTATCCTCATCACCTTACTCTTTCCTATATTCACTTTCAATTTTCTTCTTTTACAGACCCTACCAAATTCATCCACCAACCTCTGCAGCTTCTCTTCAGAATCTCCCAAAAGCAAGTGTCATCAGCAAAAAGCAACTGTGACAACTCCCACTTTGTATTTGCTTTTTATCTTTTAGCCCAACACCTCTTGCCAAGACCCTCGCATTCACTTCTCTTACAACCCCATCTATAAATATATTGAACAACCACGGTGACATCACACATCCTTGTCTAAGGCCCACTTTTACTGGGAAATAGTCCTTCCCTCCTACACACTCTAACCTGAGCCTCACTATCCTCATAAAAACTCTTCACTGCTTTCAGTAACCTTCCTCCTATTCCATACACCTGCAACATCTGCCACATTGCCCCCTATCTACCCTATCATACGCCTTTTCCAAATCCATAAATGCCACAAAAACATCTTTACCCTTATCCAAATACTGTTCACCTATATGTTTCACTGTAAACACTTGGTCTACACACCCTACCTTTCCTAAAGCCCCTTGTTCATCTGCTATCCTGCTTTCTGTTTTACTCTTAATTCTTTCAATAATAACTCTACCATACACTTTACCAGGTACACTCAACAGACTTATTCCCCTATAATTTTTGCACTCTCTTTTGTCCCCTTTTGCCTTTATACAAAGGAACAATACACGCTCTCTGCCAATCCCTAGGTACCTTACCCTCTTCCATACATTTATTAAATAATAGCACCAACCACTCCAAAATTATATCCCCACCTGCTTTTAACATTTCTATCTTTATCCCATCAATCCCAGCTGCCTTACCCCCTTTCATTCTACCCACTGCCTCACGAACTTCCCTACACCCACAACTGGCTCTTCCACACTCCTACAAGATGTTATTCCTCCTTGCCCTACACACGAAATCACAGCTTCCTGTCTTCATCAACATTTAACAAATCCTCAAAATATTCTCTCCATCTTCCCGATACCTCTAACTCTCATTTAATAACTCTCCTCTCCTATTTTTAACTGTCAAATCCATTTGTTCTCTAGGCTTCCTCAACTTATTAATCTCATTCCAAAACTTTTCTTATTTTCAACAAAATTTGCTGATAACATCTCACCCACTCTCTCATCTGCTCTCTTTTTACATTGCTTCACCACTCTTTTAACCTCTCTTTTTCTCTCCATATACTCTTCCCTCCTTGCATCACTTCTACTTTGTAAAACCTCTCATATGCTAACTTTTTCTCCCTTACTACTCTCTTTACATCATCATTCCACCAATCGCTCCTCTTCCCTCCTGCACCCACTCGCCTGTAACCACAAACTTCTGCTGAACACTCTAACACTACATTTTTAAATCTACCCCATACATTTTCGACCCCATTGCCTACACTCTCACTAGCCCATCTATCCTCCAATAGTTGTTTATATCTTACCCTAACTGCCTCCTCTTTTAGTTTATAAACCTTCACCTCTCTTTTACTTACTGATTCTATTTTCCTTGTATCCCATCTACCTTTTACTCCCACTGTAGCTATAACTCAAAAGTGATCTGATATATCTGTAGCCCCTCTATAAACATGTACATCCTGAAGTCTACTCAACAGTCTTTTATCTACCAATACATAGTCCAACAAACTACTGTCATTACGCCCTACATCATATCTTGTATACTTATTTATCTCTTTTCTCTAAAATATGTATTACCTATAACTAAACCCTTTCTATACAAAGTTCAATCAAAGGGCTCCCATTATCATTTACACCTGGCACCCCAAACTTACCTACTACACCCTCTCTGCATGTTTCTCCCACTTTAGCATTTAGGTCCCTACCACAATTACTCTCTCATTTGGTTCAAAAGTTCCTATACATTCGCTTAACATCTCCCAAAATCTCTCTCTCTCCTCTACACTCCTCTCTTCTCCAGGTGCATACACGCTTATTATGACCCACTTTTCGCATCCGACCCTTATTTTAATCCACATAATCCTTGAATTTACACATTTATATTCCCTCTTTTCCTTCCATAACTGATCCTTCAACATTATTGCTACCCCTTCCTTAGCTCTAACTCTCTCAGATACTCTGACTTAATCCCATTTATTTCTCCCCACTGAAACTCGCCTACCCCTTCAGCTTTGTTTCGCTTAGGGCCAGGACATCCAACTTCTTTCATTCATAACATCGGCAATCATCTCTTTCTTATCATCTGCACTACATCCACGCACATTCAGACAACCCAATTTTATAAAGTTTTTCTTCTTCTCGTTTTTAGTAGATTTGTACAGGAGAAGGGGTTACTAGCCCATTGCTCCCGGCATCTTAGTCGCCTCATACGACACGCATGGCTTACGGAGGAAAGATTTTTTTCCACTTCCCCATGGACAATAGAGAAAATAAAAAGAACAAGAGCTATTAAGAAAAGAAGAAAAACCTAGATGTGTGTATGTATATATATGCATGTGTATGCCAGTGTAGTGTGACCTAAAGTGTAAGTAGAAGTAGCTAGATATACCTGTTATCCAGCGTGTTTATGAGACAGAAAAAGACACCAGCAATCCTACCATCATGTAAAACAGTTTCAGGTTTCTGTTTCACAGTCACCTGGCAGGACGGTAGTACCTCCTGGGTGGTTGCTGTCTACCAACCTACTATTATATATATATATATATATATATATATATATATATATATATATATATATATATATATATATATATATATCAATAACTCCACTCCACTAGCCAGGGGTCGACCCCATGATGCTTTGGCCCGCCTCATGGTGAGCGAAAACACATGACGCTCGTCCACTGAACCACACAATCCTTAATATTAGCGCATCCAGTAGAACTGAAGGACATACGGTGGTGTTCTACTGGATGCGCTACTTAAGGATTGTGTGGTTCAGTGGACTCACCATGAGGCGGGCCAAAGCATCATGGGTTCGACCCTGGCTAGTGCAGTAGTTATTGATCAATACCACTCGTCCGTGGTAATATATATATATATATATATATATATATATATATATATATATATATATATATATATATATATATATATATATATATATATATATATATATATATATATATAATTGACAGGAAAAAGGTGAGTGGTGCACTGAGGAGTCTGTGGAGACAAAAAACTTTGTCCATGGTAGCAAAGAGGGGAATGTATGAGAGTATAGTTATACCAATACTATTATATGGGTGTAATGCATGGGTCGTGAATTACCTGGAGTTTACCTGGAGAGGGTTTCGGGGGTCAACGCCCCCGCGGCTTGGTCTGAGACCAGGCCTCATGGTGGATCAGGGTCTGATCAACCAGGCTGTTACTGCTGACCGCACGCAGACTGACGTACGAACCACAGCCTGGTTGGTCAGGTACTGACTTTAGGTGCCTGTCCAGTGCCTTCTTGAAGACAGCCAGGGGTCTATTGGTAATCCCCCTTATGTATGCTGAGAGGCAGTTGAACAGTCTTGGGCCCCGGACACTTATTTTGTTGTCTCTCAATGTACTCGTGGCGCCCCTGTTTTTCATTGGGGGAATGTTGCATCTCCTACCGAGTCTTTTGCTTTCATAGGGAGTTATTTTCGTGTGCATGACTGGTACTAATTCCTCTAGGATTTTCCAAGTGAATATTATCATGTATCTCTCTCGATTGCGTTCCAGGGAATACAGATCAAGGACCCTTCAACCGTTCCCAGTAATTTAGGTGCCTTATCGTACTTATGTGTGCCGTGAAAGTTCATTGTACACTCTCCAGGCCAGCAAGGTCGCCAGCCTTGAAGGGGTCCGTTAGTGTACAGCAGTATTCCAGCCTAGAGAGAACAAGCGATTTTTAGAGAATCATCATGGGCTTGGCGTCCCAAGTTTTGAAGGTGCTCATTATCCATCCTATCATTTTCCTAGCAGAGGTTGTAGATACATTATTGTGATCTTTGAAGGCGAAATTCTCTGACATTATCACTCCCACGTCCTTCACATTACTTTTTTGCTGTATTGTATAGTTAGAATTTGTTGTATACACTGATATTTTTAATTTCTTCAAGTTTTCCATATCTGAGCAGTTTAAATTTGTCCTCAATGAAATTCATATTGTTTTGAGTTGCCCATTTGAAGATTTGGTTTATGTCCGCTTGGAGTCTTGCGGTGTCTTCGATGGAGGTCACTGCCATGGCAATCCGGGTGTCATCTGCAAAGGAAGACACAGCGCTATGGCTTACATCTCTGTCTATGTCAGATATGAGGTTGAGGAATAGAATGGGAGCGATTACTGTGCCTTGTGGAACAGAGCTTTTCACAGAAGCTGCCTCGGACTTTACTCTGTTTACTATTACTCTTTGTGTTCTATTTGTCAGAAGTTATAGATCCATCTACCAACTTTTCCTGTTATTCCTTTTATCACGCATTTTTGTGCGCTATTACGCCATGGTCACACTTGTCGAAAGCTTTTGCAAAGTCTGTGTATACTACATCTGTATTTTGTTTATCCTCTACAGCATCCAGGACCTTGTCATAGTGGTCCAGTAGCTAAGACAGATGATATGGGATGTTAGTGCTATCGGTCTGTAGTTATTTGCAATTGTTTTAATGCCACCTTTGTGGCGTGTTGTTGTGTGGAATGACCCCTTTGGCCATGCTCCCTCTCCATAGAATGCTGAAGGCACGCGACAGGGGTTTCTTGCAATTCTTCATGAACACGGAGTTCCATGAGGCTGGGCCTGGGGCAGAGTACATGGGCATATCATTTATTGCCTTTCCAAAGTTTTGTGGAGTTAGGATAATATCCGAGATTTTTGAGATGACCATATTTTGGGTCTCGTTCATAAAGAATTCATTTGGATTGTCGACCATTAGTCTGGGCAGCGGCTCGCTGAACACTGAGTCGTATTGGGACTTCAGTATCTCACTTATTTCTTGGCTGTCATCTCGCCTAAGCAGGGGCCCAATAATGGATGTTGTTTTTCCCTTAGATTTGGCGTAGGAGAAGAAGTATTTTGGGTTTTTCAATTTCCTTTATGGCTTTTAGTTCTTCCTGCGATTCTTGCCTCCTTTAAGATTCCTTCAGCTTAAGTTCGATATTGGCCCCTCTCAGCGGCTCTGTGACTCTTTGCCTTCGTCTGCATAGGTAGCGTCTCTCTCTTTCTAGTTTACATCTTCACTTTCTTTTTCTTAATGGAATGTGTCTTGAGCAGATCTCAAGAACCACAGAGTTCATTTTTTTCTAGGTAAATGTTTGGATCCATGCTGTTTAGAATATCTCCCAGCTTGTTTCATTTAGGACACGGTTGACTTGTTCCCATTGTATGTTTTTGTTCTTGAAGTTGGATTTTGTGTAGACACCCTCATGACTAATCACATTTTGCTGGTCAGGAGCCCTGTGCAGACATGTCTGTACCTCTATTATGTTGTGATCTGAGGGTAATGTCTTTGATACGGTTATATTACGTATCAGATCGTCGTTGTTAGTGAAGATAAGGTCCAGCGTATTTTCTAGTGCTGGTTTAAGGTGAATTTGGTGCAGAGATTTAATAGTTCGTGTGTGTGTGAATTTTCAACTGAGCTGCCTCCTGGGGTGATCTCTGCCAAAACATTATTTGCTATACTCCTCCATTTTAGGTGTCTCAAGTTGAAATCTCCTAGTAGTAAGATGTTTGGGGCAGGAATTGGGAGATTTTCCAGACAGTGGTCAATTTTCAATAGCTGCTCCCGGAATTGCTGGGAAGTTGCATCTGGAGGCTTGTATACCACCACACTGACAAGGTTCAACTTTTCAATCTTTACCGCCAAAACTTCAACTACATCATTTGAGGTGTTTAGTAGTTCCGAGCAGATGAGCGACTCTGTGACGTACACGATAACCCCCCTTCCCACTTGTTACCTGTTTAGTCTGTCGCATCAGAATAGGTTATAACCTAGGATCCATATTTCGTTGTCATAATGATCCTTTATTTGGGTCTCTGTTAATGTTGCAAACATTGCATTTGACTCCGTGAGCAGTCCCTTGATGTAAGGAATTTTGTTGTTTGCAAAGACAAATGTCGTTATATTGGTGGAATTAAGGGTTTTATTTTCTGTCTCTAATATCTGTTGTTCTGGAGTGGAAACCAATGACTGTCCCTCTGTTGCAGAAGTATTTTCAGTTGGTGTAGGATTACTGTCATTTCTTGTCATTTTCCCTCCTGGCACTAAAAAAAACTCTTTCCTGTAGAGGTTATGGTTTCCCTCCTTTGTTTCCCATAATCTGGAGGCAGTGGAGATGTCATCTCTGAGAGCAATGTGTGGTGTGAATATAGTGCAGAGAATTCGTAGTTTGGAAATTAGGAGGAGGTGTGGGATTACCAAAACTATTATCTAGAGAGCTGAGGAGGGGTTATTGAGGTGGTTCGGACATGTAGAGAGAATGGAACAAAATAGAATGACTTCGAGAGTGTATAAATCTGTAGTGGAGGGAAGGCGAGTTAGAGGTCGGCCTAGGAAAGGTTGGAGGGAGGGGGTAAAGTGGGTTTGTGTGAGAGGGTCTTGGACTTCCAGCAAGCATGCGTGAGCGTGTTAAATAGGAGCGATTGGAGACAAATTGTTTTTAGGACTTGACGTGCTGTTGGAGTGTGAGCAGGGTAATGTTTATGAAGGGATTCAGGGAAACTGGGAGGCCGGACTTGAGTCCTGGAGATGGGAAGTACTGTCCCTGCACTCTGAAGGAGGGGTGTTAATGTTGCAGGTTTATAACTATAGTGTAAGTGCGCCTCTGAAAAGACAGTGATGGAGTGAATGATGACGAAAGTTTTTCTCTTTCGGGCCACCCTGCCTTGGTGGCCACCCTGCCTTGGTAAAAAACGGCAGATGTGTTAATAAAATTCTAAAAAAATAAGATATATATATATATATATATATATATATATATATATATATATATATATATATATATATATACATACACATAAACCTGTCTTCCTGTCTGTCTCTCCGTCCCTCGTAAGGTTCTCGTTTACCCTGGTAGAGGAGGTCCTTCTAGAGTCAAAACTTTACATGATATGGCAAGTTTACATACATATTTGAATAACTGAATAAAAGAGTGGGCCAAGAACCCATCCTCTGAGACCAGGGAGCAGATATTTGAATTATTCTTCAGCCCGAGTAAAGCCATGAGGGGCAACAACCTCTGTGTATATACACATTTCTCAGTTTATAAGAAGATATACTCCTGATCCTGATGTATACAAGGGTTTTTCTGTGTATATATAATAAGAGATACACATCGTTTGGTATATATATATATATATATATATATATATATATATATATATATATATATATTCAGAGTACAAGCGAAAACAATTCTTTAACTAATGTCACGGGGAACAGGATTCGAACCCAGGGTTGCTGATGAACTGATGCCTTTAATCATAATTCAGCTACAGAAGCCTCGTAACTCTGGGTGGACAGTCAGAATATTAGTTGCATTGCTTGCCCATGCCGGGCACACTAGTACATTGCTTGCCCATGCCGGGCACACTAGTACATTGCTTGCCCATGCCGGGCACACTAGTACATTGCTTGCCCATGCCGGGCACACTAGTACATTGCTTGCCCATGCCGGGCACACTAGTACATTGCTTGCCCATGCCGGGCACACTAGTACATTGCTTGCCCATGCCGGGCACATAGTACATTGCTTGCCCATGCCGGGCACACTAGTACATTGCTTGCCCATGCCGGGCACACTAGTACATTGCTTGCCCATGCCGGGCACACTAGTACATTGTTTTTGCCCATGCCGGGCACACTAGTACATTGCTTGCCCATGCCGGGCACACTAGTACATTGCTTGCCCATGCCGGGCACACTAGTACATTGCTTGCCCATGCCGGCATCACTAGTACATTGCTTGCCCATGCCGGGGACACTAGTACATTGCTTGCCCATGCCGGGCACACTAGTACATTGCTTGCCCATGCCGGACACTAGTACATTGCTTGCCCATGCCGGGCACACTAGTACATTGCTTCCCCATGCCGGGCACACTAGTACATTGCTTGCCCATGCCGGGCACACTAGTACATTGCTTGCCCATGCCGGGCACACTAGTACATTGCTTGCCCATGCCGGGCACACTAGTACATTGCTTGCCCATGCCGGGCACACTAGTACATTGCTTGCCCATGCCGGGCACACTAGTACATTGCTTGAACATGCCGGGCACACTAGTACATTGCTTGACCATGCCTGGCACACTAGTACATTGCTTCCCCATGCCGGGCACACTAGTACATTGCTTGCCCATGCCGGGCACACTAGTACATTGCTTGCCCATGCCGGGCACACTAGTACATTGCTTGAACATGCCGGGCACACTAGTACATTGCTTGCCCATGCCTGGCACACTAGTACATTGCTTCCCCATGCCGGGCACACTAGTACATTGCTTCCCCATGCCGGGCACACTAGTACATTGCTTGCCCATGCCGGGCACACTAGTACATTGCTTGCCCATGCCTGGCACACTAGTACATTGCTTCCCCATGCCGGGCACACTAGTACATTGCTTCCCCATGCCGGGCACACTAGTACATTGCTTGCCCATGCCGGGCACACTAGTACATTGCTTGCCCATGCCTGGCACACTAGTACATTGCTTCCCATGCCGGGCACACTAGTACATTGCTTCCCATGCCGGGCTACACTAGTACATTGCTTGCCCATGCGGGCACACTAGCATTGCTTGCCATGCCGGGCACACTAGTACATTGCTTGCCCATGCCTGGCACACTAGTACATTGCTTGCCCATGCCGGGCACACTAGTACATTGCTTGCCCATGCCGGGCACACTAGTACATTGCTTGCCCATGCCGGGCACACTAGTACATTGCTTGCCCATGCCGGGCACACTAGTACATTTAGGACGAGAATGAAATAGGTGACAACCTTGCTCACTGATGAGCCTTCAATTTGAATATACACTGTGAATATACACTGAGATATATATATCATTGAATATACACTGATACACCTCATGATGCATATACAGAGAGACACTTCTAGGTATGTATACAATGAGAGCTACAAACCTGGGTTATACCGCTACCATATGTATAAACATTTGCTTCCGGGGAAAAAAAATTACTTTAAGATTTATTTTGTTTGCTAATGCATTGTAATTTTGAGATCTTTTATTATTTTCTGTTTTCTGTTTAGTACATTAAAACTTACTTGGAAATAACATTGTACAATAACAGTTGTCAAGAGGTGTTACAACTTGCCCTCTGCAAGTCAATAGCTGCCTTTATTTAGCAATGTTGCTTTGGGACATGACTATTGAAATTCCTGGGACTATGCTGGTACAAGCTACTGCTGAATAAATGAAAAACTGAACTGTGATTGATCCCACTGAAAGTTACTGAACATTGTGACTAACTGAAATTCCTGACACCTTTGATCTTTCGCATCTGTTACTTGCAGTACTTACAGAATAATTGTAATTATAAGTTACTGCCTCGTTAACAAATCCTTCTACATTTTAGATTCTCAATTATTTTTACATAGTGTAAAAGTTGTGGATAGGAAAATATAACCTCACTGTTTAGCCTCGACGAAGCTTCTTTATGACTTGTCAAAATAATAAATGGGAACTAATATTGCCAAGTTGATGTGTACGACAAGTGTGTCTGTCCACTTCTGTTGTTTCCACTATTATGGTGCATTTCTCTCCACTATTATGGTGCCTTTCTCTCCACTATTATGGTGCCTTTCTCCCCACTATTATGGTGCCTTTCTCTCCACTATTATGGTGCCTTTCTCCCCACTATTATGGTGCCTTTCTCTCCACTATTATGGTGCCTTTCTCTCCACTATTATGGTGCCTTTCTGTTGGATATCTAAGTGCATACTGAATGGTAGCATATTTATCTGGCGATGCCAGACGCATGGTCGATTCTAACAATAAGTGCATTGCATAACCCACAAGTAATTAACACTTCATGAATTAATAATCATCCTAAGCTGCTATCTAACCTCACCTAAGGTACTATGTACCCTCTTTTAAGTTTATGCCTGCCCTCTCCTATGCTACTGTCAAACATCACCTAAGGTACGTACTACCTACCCTCTCCTAAGCCTCTATTTATCCCATTCTAATCTATTTACTTTTCCTAACCTAACTTTTCCTAAGCTTGTTTCTAGTTTCTCCTAACGTAAACTAAGTTCTCCGTAGTTATGAGCAGCCACTCATCCAATCAGTCACCCAAAGATTCGGGAGAAAAACATCAGAAGCAGCAGTGTATAGACTCAGGCGTAAAGTCCAGGTCTTAAGCACATCAGAGGCAGCTCTCCTCACAGAGTTGGGGGACAAAGTCACATAAGTTGTGTCAAGTTCGTCTCAACTTTTAAATTACCGCTGGAACTTTGGACAATTATATACTTTTAAAGGTCGGGTCACAGAGGTATTTAGTGAAGGAGTCTGGAAGCATATCCACGTAAAGAAGGAAAATGTGTTAGTTATGTTATTTGAATTAAGCTGCGACTGTTTGAGTCAACCTTTGCTTTATTTTCTTGTGTACATTGTGTCATTATTTTATTTTCGATTTACCGTCAACTATCATCAAGGTTTCATTAGCCATTTGCTTCAATCATTCGTTTGATTTTCACACTTAAGCTCTTTTCTATATGACTCTCTGCAGCTCTCTTTATAAATGTCTTCTCTCTCTCTGCAGCTATCTCTATCAACGTCTCTGCAGCTCTGTCAACGTCTATCCTGAAGCTCTTTTATCAACGTCACTCTCTGAAGCTCTGTCAACGTCTATCTCTGAAGCTCTCTATCAACGTCTCTCTCTGCAGCTCTGTCAACGTCACTCTCTGAAGCTCTCTCTATCAACGTCTCTCTCTGCAGCTGTCTCCTGGCTACGTCACTGCTCAGAGAGACAGGTCTCAGCGGTTCCACTCTAAGTTCGTCTTCAATTTCTGTGCAAGTTTTACTTCATGTTGGATTCATTACACTCACCCTTATCTGCCTCTCTCACACACTCTCTTCAGTGCTATCTCTCACACTTTAGTCCTTTCACTCAAAATTCAGCGCAAAGACAGGTGAAGGCTCAATCTTCTGTCCACTAAGATCGTTACAATACACAAATAGCCCGCACATGGGAGACAGAAGCTCGCGACCACGTTTCAGTCCGACTTGAACCATTTACAAGTCACACGAACACAAAAGAGAGAAGAAGCCAGTATATGTAGGCGAAGGGTGAGAGGGAAGGGACAAAGAGAGGAAGAACAAGAAGTAGAGGTACTGTTAATGTTGGCAGTGGAAGTAGTAATGTTAGTAGAAAGTAGGGGAGTAGTTTCAGTGGCACAAGAAATCAGAAGGGGAGTGATGGATGAAGGGAGGCAACAGTAGTGGTATTACCAAAGGTAGTAGTAATAGAGAGTTAGTCGTAGTTGTAATGGAAGTGAGTTAGGTCTAAGGACAAGAAAAAGAAGCACTGCAGGAGAGCTAAGGACCCACATGGGAACTGAAGAACAGAACTGAAGAACAGAACTGAAGAACAGAACACATTTAGGCAGAATGAAAACAAAGAAATAAAAAAGGGAAACAATAGGAAAGGAGAAGCGGCAGGGAGAGAAGGAGAAGAAGGGATGAGGTCAAGTCACAAGTCTTCTGAAAATTGGAGTATTTGACAATGTAATGAGAAAGGAAGGCATCTACAGAGACAAAGCCAGGAAGAGGATTCATACTAGGAAAGTTGTGCATAAGGGATGGTTCAATGGTGTTGGCATAACACACTTTTTTTTCTTTAAGTCTCTCTGAAAAAGAGCAGCCAGTTTCTCCAAAGTACTGAAGAGGACAAGAGGAGCATGAAATAGAGCATGCATAGCAGGAGGGGACAAACTAGATTACTGAAAAGGGTGTTCGTCTGCCGAAAAGTTTGATGTCTAAGGAACGGAAGAGAGTTGTTGAGATTACAAAGACTAGAAATATAGGGAAGGCAGAAAACAGGAGATTTCACAGGAGTAGAGAGTTTTGGAGAAAAGAAAGTCCGTTTAGCACATGAGAGATAGAGTTTATGAAATCGGAAGGATAGCAAAGAATAAATTGGCAAGAGTGGAAATTTCTGATTTATTGAACTGAGGGTCACAAATGCGGAGGGCGCGGGGAAGAGAGGAATAAGAACACTTTTCTGGACAGAGGGAGGATGGTAAGAAAACTTGTGAATGTGCATGCCACTGTGCATAAGCTTGCAATAAACGGAAAAAGAAAAGCCTGTAGCCAAGTGATGGACATATACATCAAGGAAAGGAAGCAAAGAGTCAGATTAACATTCAGCCTTAAACTTGATGGAAGGAGCAAGATTGTTAAGGGCATCGAGAAATGGTTGGAAGAGACTAGAGTCATGGGGCCATAGAGCAAAGATGTCATCTACCTAGAAAACAAGAGGGAAGGGCGCACACTAATAGTACAAAGAAGAACAGTTTCGAAGTACTCTATATAAAGTTAGCAAGAACAGGGGAATAGAGAAGAGCCCATAGTGACACCGAAGGTTTGAGAATAAAATTTATCTTGAAAAGAAAAGTGTTCTTATTTCTCTATTCTGTGTGTCCTCCGTATTTGTGATCCTCAGTTCCTTGAATCCGAAATTTCCACTCTTCGCATTTTGTTCTCTTGTCATGGCTACCCTTCTGATTTCATTAATTCTGCCTTCTCACGTGCTAAAACGGACTTTCCTATCTCCCATACTCTCTACTCCTGTGAAATCTCCTGTTCTCTGCCTTCCCTATATTTCCAGTCTTTCTAATTTTAACAACCTCTCTGTTCCTTAGACATCAAACTTACTTTTCGCCAGATTTACACCCTTCGCAGTAATCTAATTTGTAGCTCTCCTGCTATAGATGCTCCTGGTGTCTACTCTGTTTCATGCTCCTCTGTCTTCTTCAATATTTTGGAGAAACTGTCCGCTCTCTTTCTGACAGGCTTGACATGTTAGAGATCACAATCATCCTACTGACTGGTCCACTGCTAAAATTATCTACCCTTGCCTTCACAGTCGCCGTCTTGTTGAATCATCCTTCATAAACAGCTTTCCTAGTATGAATCTTATTCCTGGTTTTGTCTCTGTAGATGCTTTTCTTTCTCATTACATTGTCAAATGCTTCAATTTTCTCTTCCTCCTCTTCTCCCCTACAGCTTTTCCTTTCCATTTTTTTTTACTTTTCTTTCTTTGTTTTCCCTTCTTCTGCGTAAGAGTGTTGTCCCTTCAGTTGACCCCTTCCTCTTGTTTTGTGGTCCTACCCTTGTGGGCTCTTAGTGTTCCTGCAGTGCTCCTTTTTGTTGTTCTTAGATTTACCCCACTTCCATTACTACTACGACTACCACTCCATTATTACTACTACCACTACTATTGCCTCCCTTCACTCCCCTTTCTATCTCTTTTGCAAATGGTCCAACTCGGACAGAAACGTAGTCAAAAGCTTCTCTCCCATGTCGGGTTATATGTGTATTATGTTTAGATGTCAGAGATGGGATGGATCAGGGGAGAGTAGGGGCTAAGCCATTCAAGGGCGTAGGGGGGAGAGAGGGGCTAAGGCCATTCAAGGGCGTAGTGGGAGAGTAGGGGGCTAAGGCCATTCAAGGGCGTAGTGGATACTCAAGATGTGAGGCAACTTGGCCTGTATTATTGAACATCTACTGCTGTTGAACAAGAACGAGATGCAGAATTAAAGTTACAGCACCGTGGCTAAAACAATTCACAATTAACTTCAATTTGGAGCCTCTCCTCCCTGGGAAAGAAGCATCTCCTATTGACAGTACTCTAATGAAATGTCTACTCATATTTACACTCGGCTTCACTAAAGAAAGAATTGTAATTCCCGGATGGTTAAGATAATATAAGACAATTCTGTGATCTATACAGCACAAACCAGCTACCAAATAAAGGTTAGGAAAACTGGGTAGGTACCTGTGCCTCATTGGCTGAGCGCTCAGCTTACAATCAAGTGGTAAGAGTTATGAAAAGGCTGGTAACAATTGCTTTAAATGACCGAATTAATAATCGGGAAAAAAAGTCTTCATCACCGAGATAACACTTGACGGTGTGTACCTCTTCGACACACTTCTTGGTCTGGTTGAGGCTGTCAAGAAGCACCGGCCTTCGGTATCAGGTATTCTTGTGAAGCTCTTGGCTGTAGCAGTGATCACACTCGATGCTGCTAAGAGACGCTGTTAGTGGGGAAAGAACACATCTTAAGACGGTCATGAATCACAGGTGAGGGAGCCATGTATGATACATAGTAAAAAAAATCACATTAGCCACAGATACGTTAGGAGCCAGAGGGCAAAGAGAGCACCTAAGAACGTCCAGAGCCATAAGAGAAGGAACCCTGGGGCAGCTGGCTCCTAAAATCGCACGTGAACGGCGAGGGTATGATATTCTTCAGCCTCTTGATGACAATAGGTTAATAGGTGGAGCCAGAAGCAATGAATCAACTTTTGCAAACCTAACTATGTGAATACATACTGCCTATCCAATTACCTATTTTTCCTCTCCTCTCTCTCTGTCTCTCTCTGTCTGTCGTCTGTCTGTCTGTCTGTTCTTCTCTCTCTCTCTCTCTCTCTCTCTCTCTCTCTCTCTCTCTCTTTCTCTCTCTCTCTCTCTCTCTCTCTCTCTCTCTGTCTCTTGTCTCTCTCTCTCTATCGGGTGGGTCTTGGGAGAGATATTTAGGTTGTCAAAGACACTCCTTGTAAGGATGGTTACGATATATTTACTTGTCTGTGAGGAGAGATCCCAGCCCCGTCCATTCAGCTTGTAGGTCTATCACTTGTGAGGGTAGGCGCCATGCGTGGCTACGACATGCGCTGAGCCTCTGACGTCAGCGGGTATCTTGACGTCACACCAAAGGACCAGCTGTATAACTAGGATGAATGCTGATACACTACACAAGTGTATATATGATACTGACACGACACCTGCCAGCAATGGTTTAGCAGAAAGAACTAATAAAAAGTACTCGATGTCTTGAGAGCCACTGTTAATCCCAATAGTTCAACCTGGGATGAAGTTATACCTGATGTTCAATGTCTATAAATTCTGCTTTCAATGCTTCTATAGGTGATACGCTGCATTATGCCTTGTA